>WTSP01021933.1:25000-60162 GCA_025331215.1 Actenoides lindsayi | reverse complement strand
GGAAGGAAGGAAGGAAGGAAGGAAGGAAGGAAGGAAGGAAGGAAGGAAGGAAGGAAGGAAGGAAGGAAGGAAGGCAACTATACAGAAAAAATATCAATAATAATAATAGTAATAAAGTTAAATTGTGCACATTTCCTAGTATCTACCCATGATCCAAGGGTGCTGTGTTCACCCTTTCACTGCTTCTTTGGGTTCTGAGGTTGAATAAGATCTTGGCCCTGGGAAGTCAGTGGAGATAAGCAGGATTTTGAGCCTGGCTCCCAATAAGGATGTAATGGTATAAATACTTGATATATAATGACTTTATCCTGAATGTTACTTAATTCATTAATTCCTACTCAAAATCTCACATAAATTGCCAGTCACACTGTAGTAATTTTAGATAATTGAAAACATAGATATGTCTGCAACTCTAGGCTGGCAGAATGGTGATAAGATACTAGCTTTTTCCAAGGCTAGCTCTTAGCTGGATGTCCCATTAAAGTGTCCATGAACATTCTATGTTTCTGGTCAAGCAGAACCAGACTTACAGTTTCTCCCTTGTTTGCTGATGCTTTTTTTGGTCCTGAAGTTCATGAAAGTGGCAAGCCGTTTGGGAACATTATCTGAATGTTTATGTTAGTTTGCTTTTGAAGAGGTTTGGGACATTTCTTTTTGGAGTTTAATACCCTAACATCAAAAGACATTTCACAGTATTCAGTATTTTAAAATAATATATTTCCTTAGATTACAGTTATAAGTGGATCATTCACTGGCTGCACTTGTGCATTTGAGAGGAGCTTTTATATTATCATATTATGGAAATAAATTCAGTGATAGAGAACTAATCAGTTGGTTTTTTCCATGTTTGTTTGTTTGTGTGTTTGCTTGCTTACTTATTTATTTAACCTACAGTGAATTCAGCTCTGGTAATAATTGCTGGTTTAGCCTGTATCAAGACCTCATCCACACGATCTGCCAATAGCACACTCCTAGCCTGTATTGATATATGCACTACAGAATTGATTGCCTGCCTGGGTAGATAAGAACATGTATTGTTCTTCAGTGGGTGTAGTGCATTACTCTTTCCTAGCTAATGTGATCTCAGAATCCTTCTCAATAACACAATTCCACCAATCAAACCAGATGACAAAATATAAATTTTATGGAGTTGTAGTCCTCAATTCATAATCCTTTGTAAGAGACAAATACGGATGAGTGAAGTTTCCCATAATGAAAAAACCAGAATTTCACACTCAGCTGAGGTTCTCTTTTTGATGCATTTCTTATGTTCCTTCTTTTAGTTTTTCTACAGATTTAATTTCCTTTTCCTGACAGTAATCCTGTGATTGTAGATCTAATTTTTCTGTTAGTTAGTAAAGAGTAAGTCCCAGAACTACTGAAGATGTTTAATGTCATTAACACCTGGATGAGTTATGACTTCAGTGGTGCATTGGTTGAGGCTTCCTGATAGTCATGAGTGGTTCTTATAGTACAAGAATATCAAAGATTGAAAGGAAGCTTAGTAATAAATAGTCATTAATTCCTGTAAAAGTAGTTAAAGAATATATTACTGGTTTCATGCCATATTTTTTTTTGGTAATAACTGGAAGCTGAAGGACAAACTTTTATTAATAAACGTGTTTATTATCATAGTTGTATGTACATTGTTCCACTATAAAGTTATTTCTAACTCTGCTTTCATAAGATGGATGTCTACCTATTTGTGTCTGGATTCCAAAATGTCAATACAACTTGATATCCACAAAAATAGGGAACTTCTTTATCCCATCCACTAGAACGTTATTCAAGGTCAATGTAAAAATTTGTTTTCCTATACTCAAACCAGTGTTACTGCAATGCTGAACTCCCTATTGTAAACCTCAGTAGCATGCAGCCCAGAAATCAGAAATTCTGTAAAAATAACCCAATTCCATCTTAGATAAAATTTATCCTCTGTGGAAATTTTGTATGAAAATCAATCAAGGAATTTTTCAGATTGCACTGGCATCTACTCTCCAGAAAATTAACCCTTACAGAATATAATACACGGTGCATGGTATCTCCTCCTACATGTACAATTGTTTACTTGAAACCTTAGTAATAGAGAGTAAAATAAAGTTAAGAAAATGAACAACTGGAGTCCAGAAATAACATTTGCAATGAATTTCTATGTTTGTTTTTCCTATACTTTCACCAAAAAAAAAAAAAAAACCACAAAAAAATCTCCTTGTTGACAAGTAACCATATTATACCAGCATTTATTTTTTATCAAGCTGAATCCTCCTCGAAGTCAGTGGGGAGTTCTGCTGAAAACTGAATGGAACAATATAGTCTGTGGAATGAGCTGGTTGAGAAGGAATATTGCTGTTTATACTGTCCATTTCACAGCACTTGTCATTACCTTTCGGTGGCAATTAGGTTACAAAGAAAAAGGTCTGTGAAAGATGTCCTTCCCAAAGGTGCTACGTGGCTCTATGCCAGACTTCGTAGGCAACTGAGTCTAGTTTGTGCATTGTTTCTCAGCCAAAGCAAGCTAGTTTCAGGTTTTTAAAGAAGTAAAATATAAATATGTTGTCCATTAGTGACATCAATAATTGTACCTACGTGACCCAAATTTACTCCAAATGGACTAATTGCATTCATAATAATATAGCGCTTAGTCAGCTGTGTATTGTCAATCAGCCTTCATTGAGATAGTCTTTCCTTTATTACCTAGATTTCTTTTCTAAATTGAGATGTGTGCTAGTAACTTTGAATAGTTATCCTTTTCTTTACTTGCCCTCTTCCCACTACTTCCAAAATGTGTTATATTTGTTAAGGTCTTTTCAATATTTTTGCTCTGGGGCACATTCCCTTTTCCACTGATTCTTTTCACTGCTGTCAAATCCAGGTTTAATTAACAATTTTCTAAAATATGTTCACTTGCAGGAAACCTGTGTACAGCCTCAATGTCCTTTAGTTTTTGCAGAAGATTAACTGAAATTTGAAAATCATGGAGTCTCTTCAGTGCTAAGTTATTTTGGGAAAAAGTATTAAGCATGGCTGGTTCAACACTCAAGACACACTAATTCTGAAGTTTCTGTAACAGTGTGACTGAAGAAGAAAAATAATGAAACAACGTTGAAACAAAATATTTAGAACATAAGAAAATGAAAATAGGAGAATAATTTCACTGCTTGAAATATATTCTGCTTACATAAAATAAATCCAAATCCATATCTATCCCTGGATAAACCTACTAATGTTTTTAGGTTGCATTCCAGTTTTAGAAAATGCTTTTCTATTCCTTTTCCTTACCTGGGGAAAAAAAAAAATAGTCCAGAGTGAACAAAATGTGCTGGTATGCCATAACACTTCAAGCAGATATACCAGAATTTCCCATAGAGGGCATTTGCAATGCAATAGTGGTAGTCAAAATTCTATACCAGTACCTCTGAATTCCCATTTCAACCACAGCTCATACTTATATGTAGTATGAACTGATCATGTGAAAACAGTAAAACTGACTGTACACAAAGTTCTCTGCAGAGGTGAATAACCTGAATAGAGAATGCTACATTTATCATTCAGTTCTTTCATTTCTAATAATTAATGATGTTAGGAAAGCATAGTTTATTTTAGGAGTTTGACATATTTTAAGTATAATTTAAAAGGTATGTAAAAGGAGACAGATAACATTTGCAGACTCTTTAATAACCCAAATATAGTGCAACTAATCAGGAATCAAATTCTGAAGCAGCTTTCCACGCCAGGTACCTACCTGTTCTTTACCTTGTGCTATGTTACCATCACATCATATCACATCATGGTCTTGCTTTTTTAAATGTCATTAATGTAAGTGAGCATTACATTTCTGACCTTGCAATCAAAACAAAACTTGATGCCTCATGACTGAAACAAACATGGGTTCTCCCAATGATATCGGGGCACACATTTTCACATAAAGAGATGGTTATTATTTCCTCAATGTTTTGACAAAGTCAGTTCAGTATATTAAAATAGCATACAATACTGAAGTCCAAAGTAGATGAGAGGTTATTCTTATAGATGCCAGCTGCCATAGCATGAAGTGGCTCCTGGCAGACTTAAGTCAGAACAAGAGGAATCCTGCACTGTTTGTGAGAAAGAGAGGTGGAAGGTTGGGATGAGCCCAAGTGGCAAAACCAGAATACCAGAGCTAATGAGCAGGAATCAACTACAGGAGAGAGAGAGATGCAAGGAAGGAAGAGTACACAGCTCTGATGTGAAATGGCTGCATTTTGAACATAACACCTACAGATGAGTACTCAGCATGAGGAGTTAAGCAAAAGCATGACGTATTTGTATAAAAAAACAATCTGGTGAGTTCACAGCTGATCATAATCATGGTTGTGAATGACCCCAACTAAAACAAACAAAGAAATATCCCCCAGTTACTATTTACATTACAGAAATCTTTACCTCAACAGGAGAACAGAACACAAATTTGTTAATGAGGGAGCCTTCTTATCCTAGTCCATAATCACAGGGAGACCATCAAAACTTACATACCACTGAGAAAAAATACATTTTATAAGAAGCCGAAGAAGCAATGTGTTAGGTTATGTGATAAAAACCCTGCACATTCACAAACGAGCAAAGAGAGACAATGAATAGTAGGGGGACCCCAAATAATCTCCTGCCAGGCTACTCCCACGCCCTACATGGAAGAGTCATCAGCCCATCAAAGACCCACCTTCACAAGCCCAGAGGAACCTAGGGGATCAATGGCAGGCAGGAACCCGGCAGGAGCCTGGTTCATCTGTGGAGGTTATTGGAAGTCCTGGTTCATACACGGAAACAGAAGCATTAAGAGCAGAGAGAAAATGTCTGGCATTCAAAGGCAAAATGGAGGAAATAAGTTAATCTTAACATTGAATAGGCAGGGGTTAGGGCCAGGAGTCATAGATAAACCCAGAAAATGTTGGGGAGATCACTGATTAGTTGTATCCAGTTGATATGGATTTGCAGAAGAAAGAATCTGCTGAACATGAAAGACAGCTATGCTTTAGCATGTAGAGTTCATGCTGAGTATTTTCTTAGAGCACAATAATTTCTTGTGCGGAAAAACAATCTTTCTGAGCAGAAATACTCGTAGCAAGATAAAGTTATAGGCAATGACATTAACATGTAAATGAACAGATATATCTTACAGATGACAAATGAGTTCAGTAGTCCAGTAAGGAAACAGGAATAATGTAGGGTTAATATCTATGTTTCTGACTGTATTTACTGACTGAAGGCAGAAACTGGGAGTTTTGAGGGATGCATTTTGAATGACTTTTGCCACAGATGCTTCTCAGAAGTGAAGGACAACCCTAAAGAAGCAAAAATACAGAGGTTCTGACTTACAAGGTCATTGGTTACTGCCAGCCTTCCTTACTAAAATGCCCATTCTCATGGCTTTCTGTGCATGTATTACCTACGTGATATTCAGATATTCTCATGTCTTGTAACAGAGAGAGCCGTAAGCTTATCAGCTCAGTGCCCAGCAACAAGACCTTCCCTGGCTAAACAATGTAATACCAGCTTGGGGTTATCGCAGTGTGTAGGTATAGCCAGGTGGCTTAACAGAGACCTTGAACTTGGTACATGGCTAGAAAGACTGCTTGATGCTTTTATCACAGATGTTTCTTTGCTTGGAGTGTTCTTCCTGACTTGGCCTAAATTTTTATCAGCAAATTATTGTACATACCAATTAAAGTCACGCAGCCTATTAATAGGAACCTGATTACCCATCTATCTTTTCAGGTACTTATAGAAAAAAATATAAATTTTTAAAATTAGAAATACATAAACAAATTTGTTATTGGAATTTTATCATGAAGGACTTCTTCAATGTAGGGAACAGAGGAAACAGGGAAGTAACAGAGAAGCAGGGAAGAGAGGTAATCTGTTGGAGGTAGGAGAAAAAAAAAGTTTGTAAAGAAATTAGAAGTCCTTTCAAGTGACCTGGAGACATTGTCCTTGATGCTGGTTAAGGACAGTTATCTGTATAACAGGAACGGACTATTATAGTGCTGTCCTTACCACAAAAGATACTCCTTTCATCATTCCTATGCCCTAGGATGATGGGAAGATTTTTTTTTTCTCTTCCTTTTCTTTTTCTTCTCTCATTTTCACTTCTTATCTTCTTTCATCTTTGTATTTTGCTCTTTGAATTTTTACCTATTTATATACATAGACATACTTAATGCAAAATTATCTGTGCATCTATATGAAATTCAAATATTATACATCAGTTGTGTGTGAATATACAGATACATATGTTTATATATACTGATCATAAATATCAGACAATATTCCCAAATAATATATCATGTTATATCATATCATATCATATCATATCATATCATATCATATCATATATGAATGAACAGGTGAACATTTTCTAAATATTTTTTCTAATGGGATTTTGCATTTTGCAGAACCATCACTGCCAGAAATAAAGCAATGGAGACAAGGATGCAAATTAATACACTGGTGGATCATAAGGCATATTCATCATCTACAGTGGATGAGAAATATAGCTAATGTTCATAATATTCAGGAAATTCTGTAATCTAGTTACCCTTTTCTCATTTTTCTAATTTATCTGTGAAACTCAAAGATGCAGGATACATAGGAAAAAATAGCTAACTAATATTGAAGGATGAGTTTAATCACTTTTGAAGAATGATAGAAGTAGTTGATGGGGACAGAATTTATGAGGACTTTGCACCGTCGTATTTAAGACATAAACTGATCAGCAGACAAGATCAGAAAAGCAAATCTAAATCCATATATGAGTTTCTACCAATTTGGCAGGTATTCTACTTCTGACACATTAATTTCTGGAAATTCTTAGAATATACTTTCAAGGAAGAGTATGTCATTAGCCTCTTTCAGTAGTAAAATTTTCAAAAACCTCTATTTAAAATTCTGTGAATGACAAAATAGAAACAAACATTGAAGGAAATGTGGTACTGCTGATTTAAAATCTGTCTGAACCCAGCATAACATCCCTCCAAACCCAAACATTCCCAAGGTTATCATGTCACTCTTCTGGATGTGCTCTCAGAGAAACCTCTCTGCAGACCTGTTTCCCCACTGACAGGCACACTGCACTAAGGGCAGAAATAATTGCAATGGGTGGTGGTAAAGACATCTCAGCACATGTTTAGATGAGTTTCATATGGACTTTTGCTCACAGGTACAAATCATGTTTGCTGACCATTCAACCGTGCTTTGTTATATCCCTAATACTGTAAGTCACAGAGGAGCTCTCCCCATGCTTTTCCTTGCTAGTTTTTCAGGAGGCAAAATCCAGGCAGCTGGTTCCTGGTCCTGTGATCACACTGTTGGCTGTGTTTTTTCTCTTGTGTATCTATACGCTGTGCCAGCCAAAATTTACCTACTACTGCTTTCACACAGACCTCATAATCACTTCAACAACAAATGCCAAATTTTATTGCATACCTTTTTTCATGAAACAATTTCTCTCCTCTTTCATCCAGTTCATACCTACCTGCCTACCATTGAACTTCAGAAACTTGCTTGGTTAGTCCTGGGGAGAGAAATGAAAGTTCATTAGCAAACATCAATTAAATGTTTTGAAGTTACTGAAAAGATGCAAGCATATAGATGTAGTTTTGATTGTATTTGGAGAACTTGAGTTTAAATGCTGATTATTAGACTATCAGTAGTTCAAACAACAGCAGGTCAGTTCTTTAATAAGCTCTCCAATTCAATGGATGCTTTTTGTCAAATTTAAATTTAGGATTCCACCAGGTGTGACTGAGTATTGCTATTAATTAAACATTTGTTTTCATACTCTTAGAGTAAATGCATTCTTCATGTTTTACAATTATACTAACTGCTATGTCTTTTGCAGTTAACATGCAATGACTCTTGGCAATTTATAGAGTGATCCTTCTTTTAAAGAAATATTTTTTTTGCCTGTGATTTTGTCTCTCTGAATCATAGACCTTCAAAACCAAATCTTAAACCTTTATATTTGAAAAAGTATCCATATTTTTTCTAGTATCTTTAAAATATATTTTTTTGGTCATTTTCTCTGCTTTTTTTCCTGCATTTGATACCTCTAGTTATTTAAGCCACTTGTTTTGTTTGACACTAATCATCTTAATGCTCATAATGTGCAATAAGAATCAATAAAAACTGAAATTAGAAATCCCACATCCAAATTCAAATCCTTCTCCAAAACTTCAAGTCATTCAGCCTTGATGAGTCATAAAGTTCAACTCTGAGATCAAGAACAGCTGGTAGTAAATTTGCATTGCCAACCTGTGTATAGAGACCGGGCTCTGAAGAGCTGTCGTTCAGGTGCATGTTCAAGGTAGATAGGTGGTAGATACTTCTCCACAGTAGACATCTGTGATCTGTCAGAAGGAAAAGCTTGGTGTGCCCCGTGGGACTGCAGGAAAGGCCAGGCAGGGGATCCAGACCCACTGCTGGGACTGTCCAATATCTACACATCAAAGTGCTCGTACATGTCTTGAAACCCCCACAGGAAGTGCAGGAGGTGAGGGGATACCTGCATAGTTTGTAGTTAATGAGCAGTTGTAGTTGAGTTGGTGGCTCTCCTGTTTAAAACTATGCACATACTTGAGAGTGGTGTGGTGTAAGAAATTAATTTCCCATCAAGGACTCTTCCTAAGCACAGAGTTTTAGGCCCAAAGCCAGCTACAGATTTAAGAAAAGACCATCATCAATAACTCTGTGCATGACAAAGAAGCCGCTCTGTCCAAAGCCCTTAGCTAGAACTCTTTGTAATGTTCTCTCTGCATGTCAAGAAGGAGTCCATACCTGCCCTCATGCCATTGCACCAAGGAATGTGTAAGCAGATTCAGGCTTTGCTCATTGGTCCAGGTACCTCCTGTTTTGGAGAGCAGAAAGCCTTTCACCTTACATGCCCAGCAGAGATAAGGACAGTCTGAGGTGCTCAGCCTTGCGTTTCATTCAAGCAATGAAACACGTGCCACTGTAATACTGATGGGAACATAATTGCTTACATGACAGAGGATTGTTGAGATATGAGACATGCTGTACTGAGGCTGCAGTGAGGTTACAAGTGTTGACATACCAATAAAAGCTCTGTGTAAAAATGGTTAGTTAGTATAGAAACCATTGATGAATCTAAGGAAGGACTAGATGTCATGACTGTTAATCCTCCTTTCAACTATATGACCTCTGTAAGGCTGGAAGTAAAATAAGTTAAGTGAACTCTGCATAATTCCTTGTGGTTATCTGTCACAGAACCACCTCATGATTCAGCACTCGTGTCAGCCCATCTGGGGGAGGCCCCACTGGGAGAGCAGAGGGCTGTGGCGGACTAGGACCAAGGCATAACCCACTGATGACTGTGTGAGAGAGGACATTCACACTGTACCTGCCTACATTCATCTTTCTTCCCCACTGATGTTGGCTCCAGATTCTGGCTGTTTGAAAACATAGTCATTTGCCATGCTTCAACTCTGAGGGAGAATTTTTCAATTTTTGACAAGGCCCTTAGAATCACATTGCAGAGGAAAGGGTGTATTCTAATTATCAATATCAATAGTAATAAAAGTTTATTAAAGGTCATTAAAATGAAAGGGGATGGCTATAGATCCCATCACTCTGAATTGACTCCCTCCTCTTGTGTTAATTAGAAAACTCAGATAATGGTTCTATGGGGGAGTGCAGGGGAAATTTAATTACGAAAGTTTAATGGGCCACTATCTACTTCCTGCCAGATTAAAAACTGATGATTTACACTGTTTTAGATACTACTGTGGGCTTGCTAACAAAATATGTTGCAGAACAAAGAGTAATGCAAGACTTCACTTAGAATATTTTACTCGTTTTTAAAACAAAGATGTAATAAGACAAAACCAAAGAGCTGTGACAGAGCTGTTATCACCAAAAACTGTAAGGAACTGCAAAGCAGTTTGTTAGAATCTTCAGTTTATTATTTATTACAACCACATGAAAAACACATTTACATAAGCAGAAATGCCTGTCCCCTCAAAATGGGAAAAAAAAAAAAAAAAGAGAAAAAGAAAAAAAAAAGAAAGAAAGAAAAAAAGTTAATGCCAAACCCAATCACCTCTAAAGTAATTTATCAGTTATTGAGGAAAGCTGGAAAAGTCACAGAGTTAATTTTTAGAAATGCTTGGGTTGGAATTTTTGTTCACAAGACGAAGTCAAACTCTTCAGTGCAGGGTCTTCATCCCATCAAATTTCATGGCAGGTTTTAATAAACAAATATTTAATGAATTATTATGTACTACTTTTGTCTTAAAACATAAGACTTTGAGAAATCAAAAAGCTTATGGCATAATTGTGAAACAGATAAAATCAGTTGTCTTTAAGTCATTATTTTCAAATTCCCTAGACAACCAACTTATGGGGAGTTGTGACTAGTCAGAACCTCAAAATTACTCACTTTTTGGAGAAGGTTGACATCTGGCATCTGAAAGTAGTAGCTGTTTTTGAAAAAATAGTCTTTACCAGCTCATTAGGAGTGATAATTCCACAAAGTCTGCAATGCTACTCCAGGAATCTTTCTTCAAGTCCTCTATTCTACCTTCTGGTTCCATTTAATGCAAAGGTTTATTATTAAATTTCCGTTTCCATTTCATGCAGTGGTTTATTATTGAATTTAACTCCTCTCTTTAACAAGCTCTATTTTTAGTGAAAACACTGTGTTCAAGTGAGATTGACATATAAATTTCCAGTTGCACTTTTTTTCTTTTAAATTACATACTTAACTTGAAAGGGTTTTTCTACCAAAAAAAAAAAAGTGGAGCAAAAAATGTATCAAATGCTATATTTTAAAATTAGGGTAAAAAAAGAGGAGAAGAAACAGAAGAAGAAACAATGCCCAAAAGCAAAAAAAAATAAATCTAGTGTACTCTGTTTCCGTTTCTGGATAGGTTTTGGTGTCCAAAAGTTGAGAACTCAGCATTATAAAACCAGGGCTGGTTGTCAGTTCTAATTTAGGTAGATGTAGACAGTTTTATACAGCAGCTTTGTGGCCTGGAGCTGTCTGTCTTGCAGTCTGAGGCCCACTGTGTCAGCTGCATGTCCTTGAACATTTCAGGTACAATGTAGCTCTGGGAATTGCCATTCTCCTGGACTTCAGGTCTGTAAACAAATTCTCCTACCTTTACTAATTTATTACCAGGTACTGAAAGAACATAAAGGAGAAGAAAAAAAAAGAAAAAAAAGAAAAAGGAAAAAAAAAATAGAAAGTGTTTGAACAGCACTGTTCTTCATGTTCTTCAAAGACCTTAAGCCACCTGGACATACACTGGTTGAGAAATACTCATTTTTCTTGATGAGTTTACCTACCTGCTTTGCCATTTGGATCTCTCATTGTACCCATCCATACAGCACAGCTGCCTTCAGAAAATTCTGGTTTTATGATGGATATCAGTTAAAGTTAAATACATATACATCAACATAGAATGCAGCTTTTACTGAGCGTAGTAGCCTTCTGTGGTTTGAAGGTACATTTAAATTTGTAAATAATGTAAAAAAAAAAAGACAAGGCACTACAGATGTCTGGACTTCACTTGTCTAGACTTCAAATATGTTATGCTGAATAGATATCAAAATTGAGTGGACGTCTTCAGAAATATAATTGAGAAGAACATGCATAGGAGCATTTGCGTGCCTTGCCTTTTATTTTCAGTGAATGATTCACAGCTAAGCTTTAAAGTATTAGTCAGTTCACATCACTGTAACAAACAAACCTCAGGAAAGAAAACTTACTTTTTGAGAAGTTGCTTACTTTATAAAGTAAATGTTATAAATAAATATGATATATATAGTATTATATATTTATTATTATTATTATATTACCTATAATATTATTTATATAGTAGTATACATTATATACAAAATATTACAACTGTAGTACTTCATTCCATTGGTAATTTATATAAAGAGAGAGACACAGAGAGAGAAAGAAAAGATATTTAGATTGATTTCAAGTGTTGTTTTTTTAAAAAATGCGATCCTTTATTTGATTAAGATAGCACCATAATTAGTCTCAATGCACTAATAAGTTGTTGGTTTTTTCCAGATGCTTAACAAGGACCATTCGTTCTCCAAGGGGATTGCAACCTGAAATCTTGCTGAAAGACTGGTGCTACAACAGAGGACAAAGAGAAAAGAAAAGAGGTGAATTAACTGGGAAAAATGCCAGTTACTGTCTTGATCACATGAGTGACCATATGCTAAATGACACTGTAAAATGAATGGATGCACAGTGTGTTGATTTAGTTGCTTTCTTTTCCCTTTTCTGTCTTGTTTTATTTTACATGATGTAATTGTACTACGTGGCAGAGTCTCCACTGTTTCTTTACCAAGTCCACTGTTGTGAGAATAACTGGAATGTGATTCAGCCTTTGAGTGGCACTTATTTTACTAAAAGGAGGGATTGAAAGCGCTACTAAAGTGATACAGAGCTATGAATTTAAGGCTCTGTCACTCTGAAGCTTTATGGTCCAGAGCCTCAACTAGAGCTATTGATGGAGTTACATCAGTAATACTCTTCAAACATACGTGTGCTAGCGAGGGATCTCCACCCTTTGTGCCAATGGATTTGCCTACTGGCATAAATCTGGGGTTGGCTGAAAAGAGAAGCCAGTGATCTTTGCTTGGCAATCCCTGAAAAGCCAGACACTTACTTGAGCATAAATGTGGATCTGGCAACCTTTATGCTCTGAGTTGTGTTGGATCTTGGGATACGGATCTGATCCCGCAAGATGGTGAAGAGGACTCATGTACTGCCCAGCATGTCAGGCTCCTCCTGCCAAGTCCACACACAGATGTTACACACACTTCCAGCTGAGAATTGAAGTGAAGAGTTTCAAGTGGAGAGTTTGGCAAAAAAATGCTAAAGCATTAAGATGAAAATTCTGTGCTCTTTTTAGCAGAAGAAATCCAGAAATCTGTATCTGCTACCAAAGATGGAAAAAATACCAAACTGTGGCTCGATGCCAGTTTTATTGGTATGCTAATAAAGAAGTTTATCTTGATATTTTCAGGAGTCCCATATGCTTTTTCTATAGAATACTTATGTGGTTCTGTTTATTTCACATAAATAAATAGCTATTAAATAAGATTCAAAACTTCAATTTTTCAGCTGTTTCTATGACAGATGGCAAAAGAAAGGATGAATGCACAGATAAATGCAAATATAAGGGATGAATATAAATCTGCTATGCATTCCTGGAGAAAAATTAAAGAAGATGACTCTGCATAATTCCAGATTGTTTAAACTGAAAACTCTATAGGGGAACAACTGCTTTTTGTTATGTGTTCATTAAGTCCAACCACCAGAGGACTGCCAGCAAGTTCTGCAGTATTAATCATGAAACCCAAGGCTTCTTACGAGTCATACCACAGGATTTTTTTGCTACTGCATATTGATTTTGAACAAACAAGTTGTCTAGACAATTAAACAAGTTAAACAAAAATTATATTGTTTCAGGCAATTATCCACCTGTGCTGACCTCATATGAGGAAATAGAGCATTTCACTTTTTATTACCCAGAATGTCAATGAAAAAAATATTCAGGTGATATCTCATTAATGGTTTCATTTTCCCAAACATTGTACAAAGTCACTGCAATACAATGCCAAGTCAATCTATCCATTTGATCTTATATAACCTTCAGGGAACTTTAATAAAATTCTGACTCAGATATGCCCTCTGTCAGTCTCTTTTTAGGCATACAGGTACTTAGATGTCCTTTACATCTTACTGAGTGGGACTTATGTTTAAATTTAAGCACAAATGTCAATAGTTTCCTGGACAGAGATGCTTGCTGGAACAAAGGCCTCTGCATCAGAATAAACATAGTGGTTGATAAGAGTGTACACAGAGAATTTTGATTCTGGTTTACACAACCTGTGGTATCATGAGGTTAGAAAATCAAATTGCTAGAGCAATTTAACATAGTCTTGTACTGCCACCTGTGTTCTACTGTTTGCACATTTTCCTTCTTTTTAAGACACTCAACATATATTATAAAGTATTTCTAAAGATTTTCAAATATTACTTGCAAGACTTGAGTTTTGCCAGTGAAGGAAAGAGAAAAACAGCTTTTGCAGTTCTCTAGCAATTCTCTAACAAAGTCATTTAGCACTCCCAGAGGAAGACTGGAAAAATCTATCAGCTATCGCAGAAAGCGCATTATAGTGGAAGGAGCTTAGTATGAAACATATGCAATCAATGATGGGATACTTGCACTTTGCTTGTACAGTTATCTCCTTAGGGAAGGTATTCTGTAGGTGTTGAACTGCTTTTTCTGAGATCAAGAAGCCACAGAAATAAATGAAAGTGATATTCCATTTTATTTTTTTAAGCCTTGACAGAGCATGGAGGACTGTGGCAGACTGTTCCTGAATGTTGAGATGTAGAGTCACCAGAGCAGTTGCAAAGGCTCTGTCACTGGACACACAGATGTTATCAAATCCTAGACAAGTAAAAGTTGATGTGGAAACTGTGAACTTCTGAATTGTGGTGTTCCCTCTTTTGCAGGTACCCCATTTTGTTTTGGCATGTTCCTTTGGCTCATTTGTGCAATGGGGAAAGTAACACTGGTAATAGTAGGCATAAAAAAGTTAATTTTCCAGCTCCCACCTCACAGGTCCCACAGATCCTCCTTGTTCCCACTAGCAATGCCTGTGTCCTGCTCTGACTGCTTCCATGATCTATCCAATAAGGGCAGAAATCCAGGTCTGCCTTAGCGGACCACCTTGCCAATGGACTATTGAAACACGCTGCACCTTTGTTGCTTTTTCTCTATCATGGTTAATCTTGTAGTCTTTGCTGTATAGTGCCTACACTTCCAGAAAAGTGAGGAGGGCTCCTCAACAGATCTGTGCTTAGAGAATTCTCCTAGGAGATGAAGATACTGTTTTTAACCTATTTGTATATGCTTTTTGGATTGGTGACATAATGTTAGCCAAAATCCATGAAAATAAATAAAAGATCCACCATAATCTTGTAATTAGATTTTTCTTTTTTAAGTGTTTGGCAGAGGGAAGGTCAGACTTGCAGATTGCACCGTCTTCAAAATATCAATTATTTTTAAATAATTAATTTAAATTATGCTTTCACAAATTCTTCCAAGATGAATATGTTCTATTCTGAACTTGACTAGACATAGTACACTTTCTGTCTCATCTGGGTGAAATTCTTGGAGAGGTGAGAAGAACATGTATCTTGGTTCGGAAGACATCTCAGGGAAGGCTGTTCACTAAGACTTTCCAATACAGATGTGTGAGGGGAAGTCAGATCATCAGTCTTCAGCTTCTTCCTGAAGACAAATGAAAAGTACATGGAACCTGATGGCTCTTATCCTACTAGAGCCCAGAAGAGATGAAGAGTTGCAAAGTTTGTGAAAATATCTTTCAATTAAATTTTTATGTAATAATTAACTTTTTGAAAATTCTCTTCCATTTACAAGAACTCCTAGCCCCTTTGGACTTCCTATTTGGAGTCAGATATAGCTTTCGGCATAGACCACAAAGGCAGCTATGCAGGGTAGCAGACTGATGGGACAAGAAATCATGCACTACTGAAGACTTCTGTAGTAAGAGCCCACCTTTCCTAGCACTTGCAGACCAGCTCCCCTGTTTGGTTCCCTCAATAGCATCTCAGTCTCTCCTTCAGACCAGAAAGGTATTGCAGAGTACCCTGTTCACCCTGCCTTGTCTCCCCAAGTTCCCCACAGGTGCAGCAGAGGCCGTTCTTGCCTTGGCTGCCCCAGAAGGGAAGGGTAGAGAGAAAAGGGGCAGGGAAAGAGACAGAGCAGGTGCTTGCTCTCCCAATCTCTTCCTCTGGCCATCAGTATCACACTGGTCTTTTGCTCAGTACTGACACAGAGGCAGAGACTGGCAGCCCATCCCACTGTGCAAGCACTGAGTCTTTGACAGTCTACAGAAATACACAAGGCTAAGAATCTTCACAGCTTCAGTGCTGGAAAACACCAGGGAGAGAGAGTGCCTGGGAGACTCACTCAGCTGCTGACACAAAATAACCTTTGCCTAACCTGCTGGAGAAGTCTTAATCCTGTTGTGAACTGTGAATTTTTGCACTATGGCTGTTTGTGTAGAGATGGGTGCCAGCATCAGTCAAGTATTCATGAAGAAAACTTTATTAAATGGTATCTTGGAAAAGGGATCCTACCTTTGGTGAGGGATCTGAAACTTTCTTGTGCATCTTCTGGTTCACAGGAGCGGACTGCTAGACAGTGCTATTAACATCTCTATCTCAGTAAGTGTTGGAGATAAAGCTTGGGAGACGAGAGTTCACTCACCCATGAAGAGGAAGAGCAAATGTTTGAAGAGAAAACTTTATAACTGGTGCTGAGAACATGGATCAGATGTTAGATGATGATTTTGTTTCAATATTAAGATATTCTGTAATTGGTACAGGTAATGAACAAACAGCTGCCTTCTTAATGTCCTCTTTAGGATGTATTATGAAATGTGTTTAAGATTGTGTTAGGATTGATTATTTTAGTATTAATAGGATGATTTAACATCTTTTAAGCTCTAATATGCTTCTCAGTACTGTGTCTAACTTGTTGCTTCGATCCAGACTGACAGCTGGATTGCTCTCTTCATTGGTTAGTAATTATGACTTTGGTGACATACAGTTTTCAATGTTATTTTTGTTTAAGTAGCTTAATAAAAGAAATGAAATCAGGAATAGGTATACTTTTTCAATAAGTAAAATGGGTCTTAGGCCTCTGATGACCTGGGTTTAGATCAGCAAATCAGCCTAAAAGCTTCCCCTAATAAGCCCTTTGTTGTCTCTCAGGGAAAGTATGTGAACTGGAAATTTACTTGAAGACACCACAATAAATATGTTTGTTCAGGGAAAATGAAAAAAGGTGAAGCAAGAAGCCTGACATGACTTCAGTTTTGAGAAAAAACCTGTTTGTGTCTAATACATTGCAGAAATTGCTCAAGAACAATTTGTCCTTGTGTAAGGATTGCCCTGTAATGCTGATAATGTCCTTAGGTTGAGACCTTGGGTTATCAGCTGTGTATGTGCCGATCATGCAAGTTAAAACTGATTTTTTTGAAACATGATTTTTAGCTTTGCAAGTTCATGACACTTGTTCCTTGAAGCCAGATCTTCTCCTTCCCCTGCATTTTCTTTTCTTTCCTTTCTTCTTTTGGCCTGTCTTGCTTCCACTGTGGTCTGAACGTGCTTCCCAATGGCAGTGAAACCTCCAGATGGCACATTACCAACTCCTCATAAATTAGAACAGGAGGGATGCATAAGGCATTGGAATTCTTTGAGGTTTAGGTTTATAGGGATTACAATAAATTCAGTCAGATGGGGAGGATCATTATATACTGGTGGAATGCAGATAAGATTGTGCTGCTTTTCTTTTTTTTTTTTCCTTAAAATTGCCATGAGATAATCTCTTGAAGGCTGCAGAAAGTGTTCTGCACTTGGAAATCTCTATGATTTCACATACACAGATCCTGTAGGAAAGGGAATCAGAATTCAAAGCCAAATCAGATACAGGGCATTATACTTGTAATTTGAGATCAGTTCTTCAACACTTTCAAACATCATACAAGGCATGCAAGCCTTGATTGTTCACACTCTGACAAATAATGGCCTTGAAGTCAGATCAGGGCAAACCACAACTCTAGTTAAGCATGGTAAACACTTTCCGTAAACAAGGATTACAGAATGAGAGCCTTTCAGTTCAGGCAGAACAACATTTCAGTGATGCACCACAGAATCCTTTCCATTTTCAGGCTCTGAATCAGCCTGCCTGATTAAAAATTTGCTCCAGTTATTAAGAGACAATTAAAGAAAAGCACGGCCATGAAAACTGTGAGATGAAATGAAGCACTTTGTTCTGAAGAAAAACAGAAGAAAAAAAGGGTGCTCATTGTATTTCTTCTTAAGCCTCCACTTTGTTTCATCAAAGGTCAGAACATCATTCCTCCTAATCACCTGTTTAGGCCCCCAAGTGTATCCCTGTTAAGTGGAATTCTTTGCTAATACTGTCCTGATTAATTAAGAAGTAGTCTTTCCCATTCACTGTCATCAGTGACCTATCATTCAGTGTCACTATCCTTCAATGTCATTAAGTAGAGTATGCATATACTGTAATAGGTAAGATGATTTCAGAGACAACTATTGATCCTTTCCCAGTGGTCTATTGCTAGTTAATGAGCATTAGTTTCTTTAATGATGTTTAATGTTGGTGAGTTATTTTTAAGTGATACATGGCCTGACCCTGGAAAGTGCTGAACGCCCTTAACTCCTATTGACTTCGGTAAGAGTTGAGGGCACTCATGAGATCAGCCCATAGGTCTTGTGTCTGAAACGGTAGCAGAAGATTCTTTCTGCATTCAGCCAGGGGTGAGCAACAATCCACAGACAGAAAATAGAGCAGGTTCTTGTAGAAGGGATTTTAAAGTCTTGTTTTGCATTCTGTCACTGAAATGGACAGCTCTTGAGAGAAGGGACGATTTCTACACAGGACAGACACCACTATTCTGCCAGCACTTGAGTTCCTCTTACTTCCTTCCCATACCTGGCACTGTCCTCTATCTTCTTCCTTGGCCAATATAAAGGAAGAGGTATTTCTCAAACTCATTCCCCCATCCTTCCCACATTCCCTTTACTTAAAAATTAAGTGGACAGGCAGCCTGTCACCATTACTTTAAGTTACTACAGCTCTTCTGAACCTTCTCCAGTTGGCTTTCATTTCTACTCTCTGATAAAACTGCCTTCATTCCAAAAGCTGCCTGGCAAAATCTCAAAGTCAAAGTTTCCCCTCCTCCTCTTTGACCTTACCATTTTTTGTGTGTGAATATAATACTGTTCTGCTCAGTACATTGTTCTGCCTATGCTTTCTCCATTGTGTTTTCTGTTTGCACCGCTATTCATTACTTTATCATCCCTTTGATTTTCATTTCCTCTCCCTTTCCCAACACTGTCCACAACGCTCTGTCTCATGACCCCCTCTTCAAACAATCAACATTTTAGAAAGTGTAGACAAAAAATATTCATGCTCTCACTCTTTGCATGTACACTTTTCTCCCATATTATTTGGCTAATATGTTCAAGCCTTGTGGCACACAAGATTCAACCCTAGGTGATTTTCCATTTTTCCCTTACATAAAAGAGATGATGTCCTTACATCCTTGCACGTGAGAACAATACAGGGCTAGGAAAAGTATTTTGCTGGAGAAAATACAATTTATTTCCAAGATATGTGGGCAACACTGAGTTTGGTCAGTGAGGAATATTATAATGTTCTGCACATTTGTATAAGACTTACTTTTGGTATGTTTAAAAAAACTAATTGGATTATTTTCATTTTTTAAGTATCATGCAATGCAAATTATGATAACTGTAACACCTGACTTTACAGAAAAAGCATTGAAGAAATAGTCCCAATCTGAACAGCTGATAAATTTCATAGAAATTCTAAGATAGAGCAGGTGTGCTGAGACATGTGTGCTCAGCAGTCGAATTTATCAGTTTAGTGGGTAACTTCACATACAGGAGAATGAAGAGAAAATACATCCTTTGCAGGCCTGTCTTGAAGAATAAGTATCAGAGACTGCTCATGTTAGAATTAATCTCTGGAGAAGGAGATCAATGTGTAGATGATGCAATTGTAATAAGAAGATAAGTTGTACAGATACATATCTTTGTCCTGCACAAGCATAATTTATTGCATGGACATTGTCTGTATATCGGAAGAGAGTGGGAAAATGCAACTCTGAACAGTGTGAGTAAATTTAGAGACACTTTTTCTTCACATGTACACAATAATCTGGGTTTTGTCACTTTATCTGACCAAATCACCAATTTTTACTTTATTTTTCATTTAACAGATGAATACATGTGAAAGTAGAACTGAAGCAAAACCTGAAAAAAAAAGAACCAGTTGCTCTTTTTGCTCTGCTCACAAACTCTTGTTTTCTGGCCAACAGACAGACCCATGGTGCTCTGTTAGCCCTACAGCATCCCGTTACATTTTGTCCTGCAGCCTTCCTGGAGCGGGTGCCCTGGTGTGCTCCCAGCAGCCAGCCAGACCACGTCTCACTCTGGGTGGCTTCACGCTCACTCATCACTGGTGTGTTAAAAATGCCTGGAAAGTGCTTCCTGTCGACACTAGTAATGACAACCCTCTGGATGAAGACATACCTTGCAGGGCTGGAAAATAAGCTCACAGACTCTGAGGTCTGCTGGATGGTGTTGCTTATTTTGGATCCCGATTGCTTTCTTTACCTCTGGGTGCCAATGAGAGGGGATTTTATGCTAGAGAAAGGGTTAACTGGGATTCTCTATAATTTGTTCCTATTTCCTTTCCCTCTCTTCAGCTCCTTCACAAAATGTTAATCTAATTGTGATAGTATCACTTTGATGACAATATGACAAGACAGACAAATTTGATTTTATTCTCCACAGAGCAAAGCATATGCTGCTTGGGAGACTTTGACAGAGAGAAGGACATAAAACAAATGGAGTTCATGAATATACAATTTTTATTGTACACAGTAGTGACATCCAAACTTCAGAGAATAGGTGGGTGAGACTTATGCTTTACTATTGAGATTAATGGGTACGTAAAAAAGTGTCAACAGAGAGTACTACAGTTTATGTTAAAAATGTCGACGTGGATAAGAATAATTTTCTTCTCAAGATGAATGATGCATTTAATGGCTGTGAGACATTCATGCCCAGTAGCAGTTCCTCAAAAGTAATTTTTTGTTGTTATTGTAAATTATATAATCTTAACTGCAATTATAGCCCTGTTTAGGTAAAGGTCAAGTTAGTACAGTGGATGGTTATAAACTAAGAGGGAAATTGGTAAATTTATTCCCTTGCTGAAAGCTTATGAATGATTTTAAGCAAGATAATTTTTTTGTAACTCTATTTCTACTTTAATGTAATATAGCAAGTAAAGACAGCACACATTAACAAAGGGTAAATTAGATTTGTCTAAGTAAACATGTATCTGCAATAGGAGTAGTGTTTCTATAGTAAGGACAGTCTGAAGGTTACACGCTCCATGTAAATGGTATAGATTCATTTTCATGGAAAGCAAAAGGAGGGACAACCTCTGAAAAATTGCCTTTGATGGAATGCAATCTGTGCTCTCCTGAGCAGCACATGAATACTCTCCAACACATGAAACTGTACCCACCTCTTGGTGGTAAGAAATTGGTTAGAGTCCTTCTGGTTGCAAAAGCCTACCTTTAAACAATGCAATCTTCTTTAAGGCCCCTTTGGACTGATTAGATTTGTTTTGTTAATATAGAGGTTAAGAAAAAAATCAAAATGAAACAAAGGGGGAGAAGGCGCTATGTATGTTAATGAAGGGTGTTTGCTAAACCAGAGACTGATGAGTTTTAGTGCTCATTTTCAATGCCTTAAACTAAAATCTGAATGAAAACAGTTAAGTCTTAGGAAGCTGTTTAAAGCAAGAAGGAAGCTCTCTCATGTCAGTGGCATGCTTTTGCTCTGAAAAGCCTGCATTAGGCTATTTCACTTTTTCACAGTATTTAAGTGAAGCAAAAGCATCATTACACATAGTTGCCATTTCTCCTCCGAGAACTTTTACCTACATGAGCTGCTGCTGATCAATTTATCAAGCTGCTTTAAGTACGACTCAGGGTCTTCTTCACTCTATCAGACCACAGAAATGTTATCTTTCCCCATTTGTTTCTCTTCTGGAGATATATGTATCAAGAAATTACTGGGGAAAAATCCACTTTCTGTTCCTGTCATTTGCCAGAGACCTGTAACATACAAATATATGTAATACACGTTCTAATAACAAAATAAACACAGTGGTACATGTTTGTGGTTTGTTTTTTTTTTTTTTCTTTGACAGATGAACAGCAATGGCTTGTTACTTGAGTTTGCCACCAATTAAAATGCACATTGGATGAGCTCTGACCTGTCACCTACCATTATTGGGAAAAGTTGGCTGTGGGCCATGTTTTAGATAAGTGGGATTTTTTTACTTGGCTGTAGTGCTTCTCATCTCTGCTCTGTAAACTCCACCTGGTAATTTAGATGCTGGGCAGACATTGCATCTGCTTTCTGGGGAGTTGCCTTGCTTAAGACTCTCGGGAATACCTAGCCATTTTTGTTACGTGCATTTTAATTGTGGCAAGAGGAAAGGTCTTCCTGATTGGTCCTGTGTATGAAGGTGTTATTTGAGCTGCTCTGAATCCAGCACAGCACCTTTAGGTCATGATGTACTTAGATACCCATTGATTTTCAGATCTTCTGTTAAATTTCTGTTTCACTCAACCTACCTTTTAATCTTAATAGTAGAAGTAAAACAGCAACATAGAGATGTGAACTCATAGCAGCAACAGTGAGCTATTCCTTTTAAATGTGAACTTGAACAAGTCCAAAAGAGCATAATCCTTCTGAACAAAAAATATGAGGCATTGCTTATATTTGGACATGAATATCAGCTATTGCTCTGGGTCTGAAACAAAGATGAAATCCAATGAGGAAAAAAACCCACAAAACAAGACTCATTTAAAACCTCTCTTTCTTGAGTTATCCACCCCAAGGCTGTTTGAAACAGCAAGACCAGAGTGTGATTATGGAGAAGCAGTACTAATATTCAACAAAATGAAGTATGAAATGGATTTACTTAGAACTGAATGAGAAATCCAATTTGCAACTTAGTAAAATGTTTAGATAAAATTTTCTGAAGTGTTCAGTCTTTTGTCCTCTTTTATGAATGAGAGTTCGACTTAAAACATGCTGAGCTGCTGAGGAATGAGAGCGCTTGCTAATGTCACCTCTTTGACACTTGTTTTGTGCAGAGGTAAATAGCAATAAGATGGAAGGCAGTAGAAAATAAGGTCCATCGTCATTGCACATTATTTGTAATTTGTGGAGTGTGACAGTGTGTTCAGCAGTATGCACACCAGGGATAGAGGCAGTCTTTGCCTCTGAGAGCTTGTGGTCTAACATACAGATACAGATAAGACTGAATGTAAAATATTTAGCGAAAGATTTAAAATAATATTTTTAAAAATTTTATTAATCTCCTTATTGTCAAATTTGGGAAGGACGTAACTATTGGAAGGATACAGACATATGTGAAGACCTGATACTGGTTTATCTCCGTTTAGAAGAGACTAGAATGATTAGGAGTTACTATCAGGAACTCTAAGACTGAAGTAAAACATATAAAATCAAAGGCAAATATGGATGCAGATTTGAAAACACCCAGGTGAACTCTTATTAAGCTGGTGGAAGGAGTAAGCAGAAAGAGTCAGTAGAGACAAGATCTAGTATGTAGACCTGTGCTGAGTGAGGTAGTTTGGAAAATAAGGCATAAAAGTTAATATGGAGCGAAGGCTGAGGAATAGAGAGTTTTGAATAGAAAGGGATGTGAACTGGGTGGCTTTTGCCCTTTCATAGGTACTTTATATAAATAATTCTTTATTTTATATGGTGCTGTTTTTCCTCAGTTTAGATGCTATACAGTGTATCATTGTAACTACTTCGTTTAAAAAATGCCACAAAACTGGCATTAACATATATTTCTTTTTCACTAGAGTCAGTTATTAATATAATTTTCCTGAAAATTGCACAATTAATGAAAATAATACCCAGCAACATAGAGCTTGCCCTCTCAGCTTTGTTGCTTTTTGTGAACTTTGGCACACACAAGCACATGCATCTGCACAAGAGGTGAACATCAGCTGAAAGTATGAGCAATCTTTGCTCAGTCTAGAAAATAAAAAGCACCATAAATATGGGGGCAGTGTGTGATAGTCCACTGCTTTGAGATAGATCAGCTTGGGGATAGTGCTAATTTACATTCTTAACACTTACATTGGGTTTTACTGTACTTCAGTGTTAATAAAAATGGCTAATTAACTGAAACACCCCTAATATTGATGGTATACTGTAAATGTCACCTCTGAAATACACAGCATGTTCTTAAAGCAACACATTCCTGAAAGCGGTGGCAGCCCCTGGAGCAGATTCCTTTTTGCATGGATTTGTTCCAGAGGGGCACACCATTGTGTTCTGCTCCAAAGCTGCAATTCTGCCTCTCTTCCTCCACCGGTCACAATAAAATTTCCGTGGGAAAATTTGCAGAAGGCCGGCATAACTCATTGTTTCACTTGCATAGTAATTAACAACTCAAACAGCAGCACGCCAGCCGCCTATTCCTCTTGGCTGAATGTTAAGCTTGACCTACCCTCCCCTCTCCCCTCAGTTCACTACTCCTCTCATCTTCCAAAATTATGTGAGAAATGATTTTTCATGCTATTTGCATGTTTTAGAGCATCCATCATTATCATGTGCACTGACAGCTTTATACTTCAGCTGTGACAGAGCTTGAAAAATGCTAGTCCTATCAATCAACATATTGTAGGTTTCCAAAATGAGTTCGTCTGCAGCTGACATTTTCTTTTTCTTTTATTCTCTTCTCTTCAGCAGCGATCTATGGCTTGCTTTGGCTTTTCATGTAATTGCACAATGTCTATAGATTTTATAACACTACATTAGAATGAAATACTTCGGACCTGCTTCAGATTATTTGATTGAATTACTTTGCCATAAATCTTACCTCTTTTCATCACAAATACTCACCTCAAAGTTATTTTAGTAACTCTCCTATTTCCACTGTACTCAGCTTCACCTGCCCACGTTATTTATGCACGTTAATTTTCCTCTCACCTCTCAGTCTGAGGTAATAAAATAAGATTTCCCTAAATTTTGCAAATATTTTATTCCAGCTAATAATTCTAAGTGGAAGTAACATTAGACTCAATAAATCCATACCCAATATGTGACTATGTCTTAAAGCTGCTTTTTCTTGTATTGGTTAGAACTGGTTTAAAAGTCTCTTTTTAAACATATGTTTGACAGTGAAGATACTAGCCATTAAAACTTTGAAGCAGATGAAGATTCTTTTCAAAGTTTATGTCAATTTTTCTTTCTTGTGTCCTCATCAAATAACAAGATAAAATCATTTCGATAGCTAACATTATGGTTTGCTGGTAATATACTGCAAGTACAGCTTCTTATTGTACTTTTAAAATGTTCCACTATGCAAAATTCTCAATGCATAATGTCTCAACCTGAGGAAAAACCCATAAAGAAGCCAAAAGAGCAATTGAGAGATAAGAGAATTGGAAAAAAAAAAAAAAAAAAGAAAAAAGAAAAAAGAAAAATCAATCCTAGTGCAGCAGTTTCAGTGTTAGAAGTTAGTTGGTTCAATATTGAAGTTCAACTACATTTAGTGTAGTTGAAAATTAGGGAAAAATAGCAGAAATTTTATTTATGGAAATTGTCAAAATTGTAACTGTAAGAATAAATTGGAAAATCTTCTCCATAATGTTTTGATAGAGGACTATGGCAGTATTCTTTTTTATGTCTGAGAATCTTCCTGAGTCAAGATATTTAACTGCTGCAAGCTATCACATCTGCCAACGAGACATAAATCTGGAAATGAATATACATTGAAAAGCAACCTACTAGTATTTCATTACTGATATTTTATTATTTTTTTGCCACATTTGAAGCTAGAGCCTGACCTTATTGAAAACAACAGTAGTTTTGCCACTGATTTGGCCAACACCGGGACTTCACCTGCTGAAATTGTACAGCAGTCTGAACGGCTGCACAAAGTTGGCTCTTCCAGGGTTAAACACAGATGAGGAGAATACGGTGACATGGAGGTTAAATTTTGGGATAAAAAAAGTCATCCTCTCCAGTCATATGGCTGTCAGGTTGAAGCCCAAACTCAACGGCTTTGTTTGTTGCAGTTTTCTAAGTGGTGATTTTAATTAGGGATTTACTCTAAAGGTATAAAACCATTTTGTTGGCAGGTGAGATTAGCCTTGTTTGCTGATGTCATTGTGGAAATATGCAAAGGACTAAATCATGAAGATTTTATTCAGGGCTCAGAAAGCTAGGAAACCCATGATGTTTATAGCAGAAATAAACAATGCCACAGCCTCCATTTCGGGACATAGTAGGGGCTGTGGAGATAAAGACTCTGTCCATGAAAATTCTGTCCACCTCCAAGTCCCCTCAGGCTGTCATGGCATCTCAGTCTGCCATAGAATAGGGTCAAGGACCAAGTGAAACCACAATATGAGAGCATGTTTATTGTTCTCCAGTAGATTTTATAATCAGAGGACAGAAAAGGTGAGTAAGATGCAAGAGCAACACAGCAATTAGTCTTCTGCCTGCAGCTGATGCAGGTTTCACAGAAGTACTGAACAATTGATTCAGTGTAATGCTGAATTTTAATCAAATGGGAGAATAAGCCAACTTTTAATCAAGATTTTCCATAATGGATTATTTTCTTAATTGAATGAGTTCAGGAGACAAACAAATACAGCCTAGTGCTCAATGGCATTCTTCAAATATTGGTAAGCTTTCAATCTCAAATCACAGTGAAAGGCTCTGGAATAAAACCTCTACAGAACACAGCTGAAGGTTACATTCATCTTCTTAAAATAATCCAGGGTATGTAGAGGAGACCACTACCAAATTAATTCATATTTCAACACAATTATGCCTACTAAAATGAACACTACGGAGACCAGTCCTAAAGGTCAGTTGTAGATCTAAATACAAAGCTAGTTACATTTTTTAAAAATAAAAATACAAAAGATACAATGATTTGGAGAAATAATTTACAGAATTGTAGAAATGAGCCTCAGTAAAAACAGAAAAACTTAAAATTGAGCAATTTTAAAAAATTGAAAGAAACAGAGCCCCTGAGTAACTTTCTTAATTGAGTTATCTCAAGGAATGATAAAATTTAGAGACAGTAGGAGAAGTTGAAATAAAGTCTATGAATTCTTACTCTCTGCTGATAAAGTATAGAGGGTTTCTGAGGGGAAAAAGGTTTTATTTAGCAGTCTTTATGTTAATTTTATTTAAATGTGTCTTTTGTTCTAGAGGATTATTAATTGCATAAAAAAATATCTGTTTGAGAATTTCTCACAAAAGTGCTTCTGCTTCAGGGAGCAACTTGGTGTCAGCTAGAAGGCTTCTTTAGAAGACTTGTCCAACAAAAATAAGGAAGTAATTTTTTGTTCAGCCAAGGGAATTGGAAGTAGTGTCCTCCCTCCTGCAAGATGAGCCTTGAGATCTCCAATTGTCACCAGCAAATGTGACCAATCAGACTAAAGCTGATCCAGGCCAGAGGCTCCAAGAGCACACAAACTTGTTGGTTTAGTATGGTAGTGAGAAGGACACTTCTTACTCAGCTACAGAATCCTTAAAGTCATACTTAAATTTTCTTTGAAGGTCTCTTATTTGACATGTACAATTCTTGACCTAAGTATTTCAAATCTGTGGAATGAGAATTTTTTGCAGCACTGGAGGAAATTCTGTGAAATATTAAAGACAGAATGGTATCAGTATCTGGTTCTTTCTCCTTAGTAAAAGCATCACACTGTCTTAAGGATTTTTTTTTAATTTTAAAGCCTGCTGCAGCTAATAGTGTACAATATAAAATGCATTTCTCCTTTGTCAGGGATGGAATTCTATTTCTGAGTTCCTGTGGAGCTGCTACCCTTTGGTATGTAAGTAACACTAAAGAACTGCCAAATTCATGCTACTGAATATTAGTAAATATTAATATTTGATCACTGTTCTCATTTCTCTGTTCCCCATTCTTACAGCACTTGTAACAGAATCAGAGCTGCATGAACTAGTTAAGAGTGAGTGACACAGATTTTTGAGGATTTTTCTGATTGCTTCATCCCATACTTTGAGAACATGTTGTTCAGCTGGATAACTGTCAGTAACACTTCACTGTCACTTTACAGTTATAGCACTGATAAGTAACTAATGATTTAGAGACTGAATAGGGAAAAAATCTATGTGTTAATCACTAAATGTTGTAAAATTAATATAGAAAAGGTACATTTATATTTTAATTGGTGGGTAAGGCTAATTCCCATCTGCGTAAATAAGCCAATTGCCACCTGAGTAAATAAGCCTTTCCTCCAGAATACATCAGAAGTAATTATCTTTTGATGGTAATCATGAATGTACTTGATGGTATGAATCAAATTCTGCTCTAAGTATGTACAGATTTTGCTGCTTTAAATAGGAGCATGACTATATTCAGAAAATAATATTAATTAAATTAAAAGTTCTAGAATTTCAAACCGCTGTCAGTTCAAAACATCTCAATTACCAATTATCCAATTTTTGTTTCAAGACTTTAAAGAACATTTTATTAAATAAAAGGTTTTATTTGAAGGTCCACTAAGAAGTGAAATCAGGATAATACTTTTCTACATAAATGTGAAGGGATAATTCTGAACCAATATAATCCAAAGCATTGCAATGTGTATACTGTGAATTTTATTTACTAGCAGGTGGAAACTGTTGCCAAGCATTACAGCAAATGTAATTATTTCAACTGAAAGGACAACTGCTCTTTGAGCTCTGGAGCTAAGCTTAAACAATCTATGGGTATTAACTAAACATATTTCATCAAAATATTTTAAAAGAGTAACAGATTTTAGTTCCAGAGTTCTGCAGAATCTATAACCACATTCACTCATAGGTTAGTGGATGAACTGAGGACAAATGTGCAAGGATCAAAAAAAAAAAAAAAAGATAAAAAAAAAAAGATAACAATGAATAACTATTGCATTGTTTGGGGCAAAAAATACCAGATGTGTATAAGGAACAGTCTAGTCCTTTATTGCAAAATGTCTGTAGTTTAACATTCTACCTGTGGCATTAGCTATAAAAAGGATACTTCTAAACCCCTAAGTAAGTAGCATAATAGTATCCTAAATCTAATAAAATGTGACATCAGATATCAGAAAATATGATTTTCTGCCAACCAGGCTGGTAAGCTACTTTATGTGACACTTTTCAAAAAGAGAACATTCTTCCTGTGTCTCTTAACATTGTGTCTGAGGGGGTAAACTGCCAGTTAGGGGACATGTGTGACGATGAAGAGACCCTCTGTGCAGCTGACATGTTGTCCACTCATGTATGGCTGCATGTCACCTCATTTTTGCTGTTGTAGGACCTGGGGCAAGTATTTGATGCAATACTGTCTTTTTTCCTTCTCACTCAATATTTATTTTGTCTTGCTGTTTCCAAAGCTCTGTAAAACTGCTTTGATAGGGAGAGGGGGTTTATTCTTTTCTTTGTCCTTTTTTTTTTGTTTTGTTTTGGTTTTTGTTTGCTTAATACCTTTGTAAGCCTCCAAGAGACCATATACGCAAGATGCTTCAAACTCATAGGAGATCAGAGATGTTAGCATTTTGCAAGAAATGCTCGGTACCTCACAGGATCTGTAAGTGATTATGGTTCATTTTGCTCCAGTGTAGAAGACAGAGTACTGATGGAAAGACTTTGGGCTGGCTAGGAGTCAAAAAAAAGCATGAACTGTGTACAAGGGAGGTGTGCTTTCTAGGGTGCACCCATTTTTCATCTGCACGCACAGTTCCCCTTGCATGAAGGAAATCTCAGAGAATAGTAAGTAGACTGCACAGTCCCATTTCCCTTTCATCTCCCTCACACATCTACCCATGCTGAAGTAGAATCATGGAATTATAGAATGGTAGGGGTTGGATGGGACCTCTGCAGATCATGGAGTCCAAACCCCCTGCCAACACAGGAACACCTAGGGCATGCCACACAGGAACAGATTATATTATTTTTCAGTCAGCCCATACCAACTTCCCTCTACCCATGGTGCCAGGGAGCTGGTGCCTTCCTTCCTGTCTCCCAGTGGGTGAAAGGCAGCACTTGGACACAACTGAGAGGACTGATCTGTAGCTGAAAGAAGCCTAACAGGCTTAATTCACTGATCCCTTTCCTGCCTCCAGTCCTGACTACCCAAACAGCAGGTAATCCCCTAATCTGGAGCTATTGCCCCACAATTCATGTTCATAAGTCATTTTGAATGCTGAAGAGCAGAAGTGGATGTGTAATCCTCTTCTGTGGAGCACTAATTATATTTTATTAATTATCTTTTCTGTCAATTTAATAGCAGAAGTAGTAATTGAACTATAGTCATTTTGGTAACTTTGGTTTACCCTGACATAACTATGACAGAGCTGTAACAAAGAAAAGTAAATGTCATGCAACAGTTGAAGATTTGTCATGTCTCTTGGTTATACCACAAAAACCTGATTACCTGAAACAGAACTGATCTAAGATGGGTGGGAGGCAAGAAGACAGGCTTGTGAATTGTCTATGGCTGAATGAAACTGAAATGACCAGTTGCACAATTTTTGCAGAAAGAATATATATGTTTTGAGCTATGTAAAAAACATGCATACAATACTAACAGATCTGCAAAGAGTGGCAACGATAGTCAACATACCTCATTTTAAGAAGGTCTTGATAATTGCTTTCGCATTAGTACTTGCACAGTCAAGACATCATCATATGGGGAGAAATGCAGAATTATGTAAGGAGTTACTTTTCTCATTCACTCATGACCATTTCACCTGCAGTTAGACCATTAGGCCACCAGTTTTACAACTCCTAGATATTTCTACAGCTTTGGACATATTCTCTTATGTGCAAATACAAAAACACTTATTTTTTTTATCATACGAAGCAGAGAAATGAGGAATTCCCTTTAGCATCACATTATTTGATAAGAAAACACTGAAAGAGGTACTTGTAGATAAAGACTTGGGGTACAAATACAGTCTGGTTTCACCAATGCAGAGGTGGGAAAATAAAGCAGGCCCCTTATTTTAAAACTTTATGAAGTATTTGCAAGATCACTTATCCATCAAATATATTGTATTTGTAAAGAAAACCCGGTATTACTGTGAGGTATAAAGATTTTATGGTCAGTCATTGCAAATAACCCCATCTCCATTCTAGTTGTATGGAATATTCTGCAAGTACTTGCAGTGAATTTTGAAACCTTAACTCAACACATTACAAGAAGGCTTTTGCAATTGTAAGTCCACTGAAAATTTCCTATAATAATAATTACTTCTCACTCCATAATGACTGCTTTTTGTACTTTGCATGCCTTAATATTTACCTTCCATTCACGTGTTTGGCATACTCGTTTATCCAACTGAATGACACAATTATACAGAAATAACTCAGTTTTTCTCAAGGACTGGAAAGAATCTAGTTCTCTTTTATAACAGTTTGTAGAAAGAAGTATAATGTGAGTGCAGACTGAGTCCGTGCTATATGGGGCAGAAGAAAAGGCAGTGATGGCTCTGCCCAGGCACTATATGAATTTCAAGCAGTGCCAGGATCTTTGTATATAAATTCATATGCTCACATTTCCCCCTACACCAAAGCCTCCCATTGCTGTGCTGTGTTCGGAAGCCTTGAGCAAAAGACATCTTTTTCAGAGAATAATTGTCCCATCATAAAATACCTTTGCAAGACTGAAGCAGCACAAGGAGGCACAGAGGTGACAGCACAGAGCTGATATACTTTAGAGTTGTCGTTTGTTAGCAGTAGTGAAGCTACAGGAATGATCTGTGTGGGAGGTTGGATGAATGTCATTGAATGTCCAATTATAATAATACTAAGGGAAAGAAAGTGTTTACATGTTGGATTTTTATTTCCTCAAATGCTTTTTTATAGGCAGTAGTTTTATTTAGCCAAAAATCATGCAGGATTTCCTGATAGTCATTTTTCCTGTGCCTGGGTTAGTTAAGTAGCTTTATACCAACTTGCTGTGAGCAGCAGTTTCTGCAGCAAGGAATACGTGCCATAGTCTCACATCAGCCTTGTGGTCAGCCAGCAATGGCCTCTGTGGCAATATAGATGTGACAAAGAAGGGCTGTGCTTTGACTTCACAAGCTTGAGTTGTTTCCTGTCATCTCTATTAGAAATTAGCATTTTTCGTTTTATGACCATTTTAATTATAGTTTCCCTATTTCAGTTTGACTAAATATGAATGAAGCAGGTGAAGTGTAGCCCAGTTGGAGCATTATACTGTTTAGTGCTGGTTACTATCTTTAGCAGAGAAGCTGGAATTCATTCTCATCTCATTTGCTGAGCGCTCTATCATTAAAGTGTCATTGAGAACTGACACCACTTAATTTTAGCAGCTTTCAATTCTCGTTTGCAGCAAGAATAGCTTTAAATGGAGAGGAGTGCAAATTACAGAGAGAGGGATATTTTTACACCACACTCAGCATTTTATCAAACAAAGCAGCCTCACGGGGAATAGGGGACAATACATTATAAAACCAAACTCTCCTCTGATGCTGGTAAATGGGTATTTAATCTTCCTATTGCAGGCATCCACTCTGATGAGCCTGTAATGAATATACTGCATGGGACATTATCTGAGCTGTTGTGTTTTCCTATTCCCTGAAATATCCTTTAGTTTTTATTTCGGGTGTGGTCAAAGAATAAGCTGGGGAACTCACTTGATCCCTGCAGACCACTGAGGAATCTGTACCTTGTTGCAGGCAAACCAGTCTGGGACATATTTTCCTTTCTATTCATTGCATAATTGCTTTTTGCTCCCAGTGTAGTTTGAACCCTTAAGGGGTTAAGAAAATCACTTACTTAGGATCGGTGACAAATTTTAACCCATTCAGCTTAGCTTCCCTGCCTGATTGGCTGTAAAATATCCTCTTGCACTACATCTTTAGATACTGCCTTTCTGTTGGAAATCTGATACTGAATAGATGCTGAGTTTACCTCTGTTATCTGTTACCTTTTCTCATCACTTATTATGTGAAAGTTCAAATTTCCACCTCCCAAATTAAATAATTTTCTTGGAGTTAAGGTACATTTGGGATAGGCAGGTGGATCATAGAATTTAATTTTGATGTCAGAAATACCAATAAGTATCTTTTTTTTTTCATTAAATATTAAAATAGGTGTAGGTAAAGATAAGCAGGCTTTTGAAGTCATATTTACAGTGTTATTAAACTTTATTTTAATACCTATAACAACATCACCTTAAGGTAGTAAGTATCTTCTGTTCTGTGGCAAGTTAATACTCTGAAATTTGAGGAAATTCAGACAGTATAAGGATTCAGAATTCACACAGAAATCAGGGTCCACATCAATCTCCCCTCTAACCTGTGGTGATGACACTTGACTGAATTATACGTATGATTAATCCAGTTTGGATTAAATTTCTTTTTACAAATAAATTGATTTTACTACTGATTTCATTAATACATTTTTCCTGATGGTTTCACTGCAGGAAGTGTTAAGACTAATTTTATGCTCAGAATGTCTTCATTTGGGAATGATATGAGACCCTGTGAGGGTTTTTGCCCTTCAGGTTATGATGTCTCCCTCATCCTTAAGTTCATTTTAACACAATTTTGCCCAAGAGTTTTCTGAGGGTTTGATGTTTATTATGTGGCTTTCCTACCTGCTCAGGTTCCTGCTGGACTCACATGACAGTTGCTCACAGATATTAATTCCTCTGTCAGGGGGTACCAGTGTCATTTTTCACATGTTGGGTTGAAGGTGCTAGTGACATGATGCTTTGCAACTGCATCCTGTTTCCCTTTCAGAGAGAAAGAGAGGAGGAGAAGGAAAGTACCCACTGAGTGTCCCATGACCCAGCAAGTACCAGAGTGGGAAGGTGATGGTTGGATAAACTGTGAGGCAGCGTGCAGCTGAATAATGAAGTGACAATTTAAAATGGGAGAATCTGAAGGGCCATCGAGGGACTGCTGTTATAATTAATTCTCCTAGCCTGATCTTTCATTGGGTTACTACATTGTGACTTGATTACTTGATGGAGCATGCTAGGGGTGCAATGATGTTGTGGGGTGCTGAGAGTCCAAGTTCAAAGGACTTTCTACTGTCCACTGTTAATTTCTCATCAAACTGAGAGGGAAAATCTTAATTCTGGTTCTTATCTTTCTATGAAGCTAAACTTTGATTTGAGCCTTTCCATTTACAGAAATATTTATTTCATCCAACAGCACTTTCCATAGTTGTTTGGTTTGGGTTTTTTGTTTTTTTAAGTAGTTAAACTATTTGCAGTCATTGAAATCTTCGATATTTTGCACTTAGTATAAGATATTTCTACCTAGAGAGTTTCATTGTCAGGCTTTTCTCTGGCATAATTTTGTGTCCCCTTGAGCTTGCATTTGACACTAGCTCAAACAGCATTGCTGCATCTCTCTTTCTCAGTCCCTTTAGAGTTTCTTGTATCTCATTGAAGTCCCTCATAAGATCCTCTCTTCCAAACAATACAGACCTACTTTTTCTAACCTTTCTGAATATGTAAGACCCTTGAGTCCTTGTATCATTCTGGATGCCCTTAGCTTTGCCTCCTTCCATTTTTATGATACTTTTATTATAAAAAGAAAACTAAAACCATATACGTTTCACTCTGAATGTATGACCTCATTTTTTTTTCTTTTATTATTTTATCTGTTTTTGATAGCATTTGATATCTTTTTATTACCATCATTATTCTTGAATTATGGTTTTGTTTGGTTGTTTTTGTGTTGTTGGTATATTTTTATTTTTTTTTTACTACTTCTGTAAACAGCTGCTTTGTATGACTGTTTTTGGTCTTCGTGATACTGATTCCTAGAGTTCCACAATGTATCCTCTGACTTGTGTGGATTTCTCCTACTTTGAACTACTATAACTGAAATCAGACTCAGGTCTCTGCATCACTACAGTGACACTTTGGATTTGCATGTTTCTTTTTAACATATCACATCTGGATTTTTTCCATCCAAAAGACCTTTTTATTACATTGCAATTTTACATCATCTACAATGGTAGGAATAGGTTGTAGAGGCTTGGTGTGGTATGAGAGACACAACTTTTTACTTCTTTGCGAAGTGTGTGAAGTCATAAAATAAAGGTAAAATGTTGCCACCCCTGAAAACAGAGTGGTACTTGTGAGCATAGCTACGAAGCAGAAGGAAGCTGGCCTAATACCACTGAGATTGCTGTCAGCAACAAAATCACCTAAACCTTGTGCATTCAGCCTCTGTTCCTGCTGTGACAGCAACAAAGCAGGATTGAAGAGACACTTGGCCATGGACAAGGAAGAATTTCAGACTAGCTCAAACAGCAGACAGACTCATAACTTAGGCCATCAGAGCATATTTTATAGAAGAAAGAAATGCTGGCTTTTCACTACAAAATGTTAGTAAAAATCAAGTGATTCTTAAAAATGTGACAGCATGTT
>WTSP01021933.1:0-20000 GCA_025331215.1 Actenoides lindsayi | reverse complement strand
AGCTGCCCCAGCTCCCGTAGAGGGGATTAAATGCATCTTTTCAATCCCAAATAGAATGGCTAATAAAAACTAATCAGTATGCTTTCCTCCCATAGTGGAGGAACTCATACCTCATTTAATTGTGGCAAACACTGTGTGGATGTTCCTCTCGTTTTTCTGTCACTCCTCTAATTCTTGCAGTTGGTCCTAGATCAGTTGCTGCTCACAAAAGGACTAAATCTCCTGCCAGGTCGAGATCACTTCTGAATAATTTCTGAATTTGCTTTCATACTGTACATGTGACAGCTCTTTTACAAGAGCTGCTTTTGTCTTTGATGGGAAGGAAAAGGTTGGATGACCAAAATTTTCCCCTTATTGTTTTTGTATAGAATAGAGGAGGAGCTGAGTAACAGCTTAATTCTGTGAATTTAGACAATACTTCGATGAATGGAAGTCCACAAACAGACACAATACATTAAAAAGCCTTTCCATAATACGTCATGCCATCAAGTAGTTTCAGTATAGAACAAAAGAAAAGTCAAATTCCTTCTACACTGGTGTAAATCCACTTTACCTGTCATACTCAACAGTGTAGATGAGGTATCATCTTCATAGATGTGCAGACATATGCTCACAATTTTATTTTTTTTTCATAATTGCATAGAGCCATTAAGTACAATCTTCAGTTACCTAAACATTTTCAAAAGCTGGTCAGTCAAACTCTTTAAAATTTATGTAAAATTCATTAAGTTGTTACAGCTAAAAAATTAAACAAAAAATAAAGCAAAAATATAAATAAAAATAAACCCCTGTAACATTTTATTTTCATCTTTGATAGAAAAGATATTGTCCTTCTGAAACAAACATTTAATATAGAAGCATTTTTACAAAAAGGGATTAAAGATCTCAAAAAAAGAATCAAAGTAAATCCATGTCAGATAAAATAAACACTATGTCCAACTGTCATGCTAGGACAAGACTCTGGTAACTATTCTGCTATTCTGTGTGAATATTTTATTTTCAATAAAAAAGATGTTGTTCAGACACTGATATCACTGTAGGCAACAGTTACTTCAGTTCTCAAACTGAAAAACCTGAACTTCCCTATGATATGCTCCTTTAAACCTATTTTGTCTACCATTCCAGTACAGTCTGCTTCTTTATGACCCAGAATGACAGGAGCATCTGCAGGAGAAGGAAAGACATACGTCTGGCTACCACAGTACACCCACAGCCTGGCAGGATACCACAACGCATATTCCAGGCTTATGGCTTCCATTTTCATTTCAACTGTTTTAAGCATCCTCCAGTGCAGAAAAATAAGACTTAAGGGGTTTTTATTTATTTTGGTAATTTTCTATATTGGATTAACATTTTGTTTACAGTCTTTATATTTTCAAACATGCAATTCATGACCAAAGTTTTCATATCTGGTTATCATAGTCTGAATATTCCCTAAATTGTGATAGTTATTACTTATGCATTCTTGATGACTATTGGATTTGTTGTGCACTAGGATATATTTTGAGAACAATTGGAAAACTCAACACCTCAACTTTATATTTATTTGTCCAAACTCTCCCCCTGTCCTAAATAAGAACTCAGACTGGGAGAAATGAGTAAAAAAAATTCAATTTTTTTTTTCCTTCATTTTCTTACAATATATATATGTGGATTTTTTGTACTACAAATTTAGTTCAAAAAAAGAAAGATTAGTTTCTTGACATGATTGAGATATTACTTTTCCAATATTTTAGAATTTTGTATGTACTTTACATTTAATTTTCACATGAAATATTATTAAATATGTATGGAAACAATGGATTTATCTCTCTCTGTCCATCCATATTTTGTGGAGAAGATTTTTTTCACTTCAGAATTTCTTTTTTTTTTCAAGAAAACTAGGACTGTTCAGTACAAACTAAAGCTTAAGTTCTATCACCAAATTACAAGTCTCTGCATTATGGAATTATAAATCAATTAACATCATAAAAACAATTTATAAATCTGAAATAAAATATCAGTTTCATGACTAAAGGTTGAAGCTGGTAGTGAATCTGTGACTTTGATAGACAGCTTCTGAGTCTTTATTTCATGAAAGCTTCAGAAGAACTTAAAGAGTTTCATAAAACTAGATGACATTTTTTCTGTTTTAATTGATCCGTGGTGATAGTAATTTATTTACTCTCAAAAAATATTCATTGTAATTTTTGCTAAATATCATTAGAATATACAACTTGCACTCTTAGTTTCATACTCTTAAATCCTATTAAGCATAAAATACAATTCTGAACAATATTTTTCAGACTTCTCACATTATCCCTCAAGTCCCAGTACTGGTACCGTTTCTGATATCTGTGCTTCTGAGTTTTCTGACATGTAGAATCACAGTATCGCAATTATTACAATATTACAGAACTAATTCAGTTTAAAATACTGAACATACTGGTAGATTATTTCTTCCCTATTTTATTTCTTTTTGTTTATTTTCTCTTTGGGGTGCACAGTTTCAGAGTACAAATGCCTCTCAGTTATCTTCTCTCCCTTTGTATTTGCCTCTCTTCAGCCAAAGCGTATGTGAGATTTCCAGTTATAGCCACACTTAATTTTATACAACCTCACCAGGAAAACTCCAAGAAATTCTTCAATTAGTTTCCAAGCAAAGAGCTGTTAACTATTCAGTACAGTTACAAAAAGCATAGGACTGTATAATGAAGGTTGTCCTAATTTTAACTATTGTCATCGTCAGGACCTTTTCCTGGTACAAAAAAGGTCCTTCCCATTTGCAAGGATGAGAAACTGAAAAGCCTAAATACATATATGTGATGAAACAACATTTTCAAGTCACCAGACTGAAGCATTTCTTAAAATTGCATTCTTCAAATGTGTTCTTGAGGGCAGCTCAAAGAACATCCAGAATTGCTATCTACTTAATAGGACAAATATTAACACATCCATGTACAGAACCTCACCTCTGAATGTTATACCTAAAACTCAGATTCTTTGATAAACTTTATTTAAGATAAACCCAATTTTTATTATTAATATGTTAGGAATACTTTAATATTTCTTTTTCATCTATGTTTATTACCTTGCTACGTTAAAGATAGATACATTACTAAGAGATGGTGACAATAATTGTTTTATGGAAACAGAAAAAGTTCCAGGGTAATAACATGTATCTATTCATAAACTGCTCCATAAGGTAGAAAATTATCATATTAACAAACCCTGTGGATGCAGGTCTTGGATACAAATCTGCTACTCTGTGGCCTTACATCAAATCACTGAACCTATCATGATTTACACATTCTGTTTACACCCAGAAATGGTGTCATCTCTACTTTAAAAATGATCTAATCAATCTGGTATAATGCCACATATGAACGTTAGAGTATTATTTTTCAAGTGACTTTTATGACAATGTAACCTCTTCTAAACCATAATAAGATTCTGAAGAGATTTTTGTATTAGTTTTACTAAACTGGTTTAATTAACACTGTCAGTTTAAATAATGAACTGCTGTCTCAGCCCTCAGTTTTAATGTTCATAAAGAGGGGATAATAATACTTATTCACTTCTCAGATTCTTGGGAGGAATATGCTATTCAGATACAAAACATTTTACTTAGTACTAATACACAGGCTACAAGAAGAATGCACTCAGAAAGCCTTCAACCCATTTTATTATAAACTTCAAACAAGGCAATCAATCCAAAACAAGGCTGTCCACAGAGAGACATTCAATCAAAATTTCACTGGAGTTGAAAGATGGAATCCTCTCTATTACCTCAGTGTGAGTTTGGATGTAGACTAGACCCAAGAACAAGGATAAGCATTTGTTGGGATAAGGCCCAAGAAAAGTCTTGGAAGCTTTTCCCTGTTTTTGTGCAGAGACCCAGAAATTATTCATAGCGTAAGCTGGTTGGTTTTGGTTTGGGGTTTTTTTGGGGGTTGTTTGGTTTGTTTGGTTTTTGGTTTTTTTTATTGTTGTTGCGGTGGTGGTTTTGTTTTTTTCTTTAGAAAAGTAAAGCAGAGAAAAATTACATCATACTACATTGGAAGGAGTGCTCTCCCACACGTATTTACATTTAATTTCTCCTTACAAGTGAAGAGCTTTGGATAAATGGTAAAGGTCAGAGAATGACTGCAGCAGCATGCTAGTGGAGATTCAGCATTTGTCCCTACCCAGAACTTCACAGTTCTTTAAGACCCAAACAAAAGCTCTGGTTTGCTGCTTGTTTTGTATTTATTTTCATCTTTCTTCTTTTCACTGCAATGACTCCCACCCAACACTGCCATCTAAAAAGCCCAAACCCACAATTAAAGTCATCTTTATCAATAGATTACATTTGCTAAAACTAGTGTAGTTTAGAGAATGACACTGAATTACTCTGAGTTGCTACCTTACCTGTACAGTTCAGTGTCCTAAAAGTTTACTGCTTTATCATCTGTCTTCAAAACACCTTCCTTTTAGAAAGTAATGAATATGGGACACTTTTAGAAAGAGCCTAGATAACCTTAAGGGAGAACTGATTTATATCTGTGATCAATTTTCTCAGCACATACACTAGGAAGAATTAAGCCTAGAGCTAGGTGTATATGTGAGGCCCAAGTAGCAGCTATGGCTGCATTTCAGAGTTCCTGTATGACCTTTGGCAAGTCATTTAAGGTCCATGTTCTAGGTTGTCCAACTTCAAAATGGAAATAACTCCGCTTCCTTTCTGTTGTAGTCTATGAGGATGAAAAATATTGCACGAGTAGAAACATCCTTGCAATTCATAAAGAATATATGTAAAAGAAAAACAGACTGCATCAGCCTCCTTTTTATCTTCTTAAGAGTGGTTTGCACCCATTGGAGTTATTTTGGCATTTACAGAGTTATTGCTGATTTACCACATTGTAGGCAAGTCAGAGTCATACTTCCTGAATGTGTGCAGACATAATTAACATGCTGCAAGAAAGCAAGACTTGCCGAGCTCAGGCTCACCGGTATGCAAAGATATGCATATTTTAGCAAAGTGAGAAAAATGTACAAGAAAAAGATTTTGATGATTTAACATCAAATTAAATTAATTCCTAGGGAATATATTTTAGGTAAAGATTAAATAAATCCCTTTAGATGGAGAGCTTGAAATAGGGCTTTGTTGAACGTCATTAATGGTACAGCTTCTCTCGGCATTGATTAAGCTCATTGGCTATGAGCAAGAAGGTTGTCCAGCAAGCTATTTCTCTTTTTTTTTTATTTCAAGCATGTCTTGTTTGAAAGGGATAATTGTGCCCAGCAGATCTTGTTTCTAACGCTTCTTATATATAGTGAAATACAGTAATTTAACAGCTTGCTGGGGGAACAAGAATTTGTTCCAGTTCCTGATTTAAATGTTTATGCTAATTGCTATTTATTGGCTCAGATGCAAATGATAGGTTGGCCAAAGTGAAATTTTATGACGAGCAAACTCCCCCCTTTTGTGCAAATTGAAAAAGTGAAACAAGAAGAGGATGAAATGAGCCGAAGATGGTCTTAATGGCTGCTTTTTAATGGGGAAGATAAAATTAAGACTGATTTACGTGGCCAACTCCCCTGTTTTCTCTTATCAGCTCATTTGGCAGGAAAAATGGAAAAGTAATTGTTCCTCTTTCAATGTGGGCCTCAAACCATTATTTATTGGCTGAAATTAATCGCTGTTTATCCTTCATTCACGTGGAAACCGCTCTATCAGCATTATGAACCCCAGCAACTCAACTAGTCCCTTGCAATTTAGCCAACAGCAAGTGCAGATCCTGATGAGCCGTGCCTTAATTTTCTGGGCTGTGGGAGTTAATGAAGACTCCTTTCTTAGGTGGACATATTTGTATTTCTACAACATTAATAACAAAGGCCCACACTCTTCTGCAGCATGTAAACTTTTTTTTTAATAGAGAAAAAAAAAAGACTATTCATAAAGCTGGACAGGGTTGAAAGAAAAGACAGAGAGAAGACTAACGTTTCCATGTACAGAGAAGCTACTTGAGAACTGAATAATGTGATAGGCAACTCTTTGATGCCCTTAAGAAGAAGTCCCCTGTTACCGAGTGCGTAGTGCAATTGCAGTGCTTTGCTGAAGAACAGTGTTTTTATTTATCCTTTCCTCTTTATGTTTTATCTTCATTATATCCACTTCCCAGACCAGAAAGTTCACTGTACTGGCTGCCCATGCATTTAAATGCCAAAAGGGAACCATGCAGCTGGGACAACTACAGCTACATCTTTTCTTGTTATGCCTAAAGGGGGCAACTGGTGCTGGCAACATGCACTTCAGGCAGAAGTCCTTCCCTGCTTCTTTTTTGAGATGGTGCAAAGCATCACCCAGTTCTCCTTTCCACATAGCCAGGAGGAGAGTTGAATGCTTGTCTTTCCCTTGTTTTTTTTTTCCAGCCCTGGAATGCCCTTGGAAATGGGATGTTTGATTTCAGTAGCAGTAGCAGCGGCTGCCTTGAAAATATCAGCAATAAGCAAATATAGTTTACGCTGTAATAGAATGAAAAACAGATTATTAAGCAGACACCGTAGGAACTGTCCTGCTGGTTCAAGCCTAAGGTGTGTCTAGTCCACTGCTGAGTCTACAACAGTGGCCAGCGGAGACAGTAAATAAAAGGTGTGAAGCAGACTTTTTTGCTGTGTTCGACTAAGGGCCAGCTTGATTTCTAATTGTTCAAGACAGGCTGAAACCCCGAAGCATGAGTTTTAACAGATTTAAGACCAGCAAAAGCAGCAATGGATAAGAAATATGCTTCTAGTGAACATTGCTTCTGAACATCATTGTTCAGGAGCATAAACATACTTAAATACATTGATAGTCAAAGACTATCCTAATCCTCCCTTCATGGGACCTAAGAATGAAGTAAAATTGAGCAAGTTTTAAGTAAAGCAAACATGTGCTACAGCTTAGGCTTTGTAAATCCAGTAAAGAATTTCCAGGTTTGACTTATGTTCAGCTCAGTTCTTAGAAAGAAAGCAAAAATCTGCCACGTAGATGTGAGACTCTGATATTGGTATCACAAACAATAGAAATATTTTAGTTAACAAATGAATTAATTTACTTATTAACTTTTATGCCTTCATCAATATATGGTTAGAGACCCTCATAGAATACCAGACTAACTTTCCAGTTAAAAAACCCCAGAATATAAATAGTTTCAAATTATGATTCTATGTAACAGCCAAGGAAAGGGTTACCATATTTCTGGATGGGATCCTGCTGAAATTACCTGTGCACATATAACTGCATAAACCCAGACATGCTAAGAATATTGACTCTGGAACAGGTCAAACAATACAGCAAAGGCAAAATGTTTGTGGAAACTGACTTGGAGGGGAAATGGTGTTTATATTAATAAGAGTACTACAACACACCTTCTATTCCTTGTATTCTCTCCTAGAGACTAGCTATCCTCTTTGTTTGAGTTATTCACTCAGGACCTGATCATCCTGGTTCAGTTCTCATCCTTATGACTGTGAAAGCATCCTTAGCATGCTGCATGGTAGGGCAAGGCTATTCTCCACCAGTGATTTCTTGACATGTATTATAAAGGCCATACCAAATCCAGCTGGTGATGAGAAATTAGAAAAAAGAGGTAGACTGAAGCCCCTCACTTGTTCTCCGGTGGTAAACTACAAAATGTTGCTTTGTGTACAGTATTTTATTACATAAGAGACTGAATGATTGTCAGTCAGAAAATACACTTCCTTGTGTGAGGGTGATGAAGAAATTCATATTTCTTCTCTCTCACTGTTTTCAAAGAGCGCAGATTCTAGCTGATTTTTGAATAGATATATCCATGGAGAGAAGACACAGGACCAGCTCCTCTTTGTTTTCACAGCAACAGCCATTGCTACTCTTCACCTCTTACACTGTTGAGAAAGATGCCTCTCAACACTGTTCCCCCAGGTTAATTGCCCAAACATACGAGGAACCAAATGGAGAGAAAACAGAGTTATGCATAGACTTATTCTTCATTACTGACAGCTTGATGTTCATATTCATATGTACCAACAGAAGAAAAAGTTCACAAATGCAACACTGGAAATGCTCCATTTGGGTGCTGTGCTCTCACTGGCAAAAATGAGAAGGTTTTTACATTGTGTTGCTTATCTAAACTATGGCCTTGATCCTGTTTCCTGTAGATTCAGTGGGAGTTTTGCCATTTGCCATTAACTTGGCTGTGGCTGTTGTATTGGAACACACACACACACACACACACACACCCTTTTTTTTTTTTTTTCTTCTAATTAAAGACAAGCTTGAGTCCTGGAGCTAAATTCTGATTATACTTCGGTCCAAATGTCTGAACTTGATTGCCAAAACAGGACTCATGATCCTGCACATAAAAACTCCATCAAAAGTCTGAATTTCAGAGCTATTGGCCGTGCAGTAGAAGTCAATACTTCATACAATGTGTGTGCTGAGCCCATGCTTTCTGCCTCAAGTGTACATTTATGTGTTTTATTTCACCTACAAATTGTATCCAAGCTCCCAAGAAAACTCAGAAAGATGTTTCTATACCTAGAACCCAGCTCAACATTTTGAGGTTAAGGACTAGTTCTAAATCAGAAGATTATCATCCCACAAAGCAGTGTATTTCCAGAGGCAGATTCTTTCCTAGTTATTGCATCCCAGTTGTCTTTTTTAAAGAAGAATCGGTCTATATTTTTATTTTTTTATAAGTACTGCTTGTTTCTTTTATGCTGTCAGGGAATACAGCATGCCTGGACAATTTCTATGAAAAGGAATGGCTGATCTTTCACTGTCCAGTAGACCTAAGACTAGTTATTAGTTCCAAGGTGAGTTCTTGTCTGCTAATAATCATTCTTGCCATTGAAGTAATGTGCTTTTCTACTCTGTCTTCCAAAGTACTGTGGCTTTAAGACAAAACACATGGCAAACAACGTATCTGTTTAAGTTTACTTTGACTATGTCAGCTTTTCAGCTATGTCATTAAATTCAAAGAAGTTGAAGTTAGCTGAGGACAGAGAATTTTTTCAGTGGTAAAAAGCTTTTTTTATATTTTTTTTTATGATTAAAATGTTAAAATGATATAAGATTGCTCCGATCCATTTAAAATTATTCTCATTAGTTTTCATAATTGTTACAGTCCACTTAAGTAATTTATGGGTGGGCCTTTAATGTAGGTGTACCAATAATTGAATCCTCTTTGGTCTTGCTGATCATAGTGCTTTCCACCTAAATTTCATAATTGATACTGAATACACTCATATGTCACATCTCTTTGGAGATACAAGAGCCTTGAAGGCATCTGGAATTGTGTTCTATTTTGTTTTGTCTATACTTCACAGAGGTAGTAAGTATTTAGGGAATATAACCTGATTATCTAAAATTTTGTGTGGAAGAGCTCTCACCAAAATATATTCTCAGCAGAAAAAGGTCTTTCTAGGACAAGGCAAGGTATTCACATGGCAAACTACCCGGGGAAAGTAAAGCATTGCTTTGTGTCTAGTGGCTGCCTCTTATTGGTGCTTTGGACATAAGCTCTGCTTTAGATTACTGAAATTCATATATATGCATATAATCTACCATGTGCATGTAACTCACCCCTATCTGTTTAGCTGGAAGTGTTTATACAATTTGGGATACACTTTCATTCTCTGAAGGGGGCGTAAGATAAGCACACTCAGAGAAGTGTATCATAGCCTAGCTCCAGAGCAACGAAACAGATCTTAAATGTGAATGACTGTAACCTCCCAGCAGATTCTCTGATATAGCTGTGATTTGGGAAATTCCCCAGGCTGTTTTACCCTCACAGTGGATCCAAGTTCCAAGTAACTTTTCTGGCTCCTTTAGGAATGTGGGGACTGATCCCCTGTTGCCTCACATCATGTACTGTCATTCAACCTATGCAAAATGAGTGCAAAACACCACAGGCTCCATTTTGACATTTACTTTGGTGTAGATATATCAGTTTATACCACCAGAGGTGGTGGTCCTATGTTCTGATTTGGCAGCTTTTTAATCTCACTTTGCACTGGAGAAATAGATGTACAGTCCACGATAATGGGAAAAAATAGTGCATCAGATGTGTTTGATGGTGAGATCATTTCATTTCAGTTCCCCACTCTTGAAAGAATGTGCAATAATATTTTTCTCCCAGGAGTGCTGGGAAAGCCTTGCCTTTCGGCTCATTGCTAGCCCATTTGAGAATAACAAACTGTCTTGTTTTTCCTAGGATTTTGTCAACTGTTTATCCCAAGCTAATGAACTCAAACTGAATCCACATTCTTCCATTAATGCGGCAAGGGCTTCAGGGAGAAAAGCAACCAATTAAACTTCCACATATTTCTACCATCCTAGTTTCTGAAGGTAAAGCTACCCTAGTTGGTCTTACTGAAATATAGTCAGCCTCAGTGTAACGTATTTCTTGGCATCTTTCATCTAGGACAGAGCACGCTGCTGCTTAAATCTCTCCTTTGTAATAGGGAGGTTAAAGCATTGCTGCAGGGAACTGCCTGCTCACTGCCCACTATGGTCATACCTGTCCTCTCTGAGATGATATGGGAGTTAGAAACTAAGCAGACCTCCTCTGTGGCTCTCTCCTTCCAGGGACACAGAAGCCTGCTGTCCAGATATTGGGATGGTTTGTCTTTAAGAAATAGAGGAATTCTAGATCAAAAATAAAATTTCAGCTTCACACATTTGCTAAGGCTGAAATGTAACTGCAGATCTGAAGCTTGTAAGTGATACACGCTTCCACATGAGGTCAAACCAGATTCCTGGATGGAGCCATCCATCCATCCATCCCTTCCTTCTGTATGAGTTTGACAACTGAGGCTATATTGCATCTAGAGGAGAGGAGGGAGGGAGGAAGGAAGTGGAAAAGAGCATTACAGTTTGAGGAATTTTTCTGCTGTGAGTTACTGAGAAGTGCCACAATTAGGTATCCATGCATTCTGTCTTTTTTCTTGTGAATAGACCTCTGAGAAAAGCTTTCAACAAGTTGCTTGTATTCTGGGATATCCTTGTGAGAGTCCTACAACACAGCCGGCATTTGCAGAAGACCGGGCAAAGCTGTGGGATGACAATCCTCCTTCACCAATTCTCACTAGCCCCAAGGGTGGGAGTGCATCTGACCCATTTATGCATAGTGTACGTCTGTCTAACTTCAGTGGACTTTTTAGGAGAGGGAATTGGCTTTTAGATAGCTATGACTTTTTGAGGCCCCCTCTGAGAGTGGATCTCAGTCTCCAAGCCAGCAGACACAGCCAAGAGTTGTCTTGATGTGCTGATATATGATGCTACACTGGTCCAATGTGCTCTCCTTTCTGCCCACGTCTATTCCAGTGCTGGCTGAAAAAAAAAACATCTTGGCCTTTTTTCCAGATAACTACATCCTTTATAACCAGAGCAACATCAAGAGTTGTATCATATATTCTGATCTGGGCCACTCTGTTCAGTGAAGATATACCTGATTTAAATTAGTTTAAATTAAGGCTCTATCCTCAAGCATAAACACAGTCTCCTACTGCTTTAAAAACAGAAAAGTAAGCAGGACACAACCAGGAATGATAACACTGGTCATTCTTAAAGCTAAACTGAGGGGTTGTTAGGTAAAAAAGACCAAAATTCTTCCAAATAATTTACCAGAATAATTTAGTCTCTCCCATGGGTCAATGTAGTGGCTCCACAGCCCACCTGCACACTTGAAAAACTCATTTATTTTAAACCAGTTATCTGCTTCGTGTAGTGTCATCTTATCCTAGTATGATGTGAAACACTGGTAAGAGCTATCTAAGCACTTGCCCAGTACAGGCCCTGAGTCTGTAGATCTCTGTTGTAGCTCCCTTAGTAACCTTCCTTTCAGCCCAAGCAGTCCTATTTGGTTCAGTCTTTCCTACTGCAAAAGACACTACATGCTTTGCCCAGGCTTGTTACAATTCTTTGTACATTTCTGAGCTCTAAGAATTGATTTTTCAAGACAATGGGAAAAGAAATTCATACAGTATACAGGATGAATGAATAACAGGATTTCAGACTAGTAACATTAATTGCACCTGATAAAGGGTGGCGAGTGTTCCCGTAACTCAAAGATTAGTACTTCCCCAAAAGCTGAAGTTGTATTGCCAGTGATTTTTTTTTCCTGTGGCAGTGTTGCTTTTGTATCTAATCTGGATTTCTTGGATCCAAGGGAACCTCTTGCCAGCCTACATTTTTCATCATTAAGACTTATATGTGAAAAATAAAAATCACAACCAAACTGACAGTTGGCAGACTTATCATTTCATTTTGACATGGTTATGTATGCTAGCAAATAAAAGCTTTAAATGATTTTTTTTTTTTATTTTAAAATCATATAAACCACATTTATTCACATAAAAAAGAAATCCTAGACATTCTGCCAAAAATATAATTTTATACAATTAATTTATCCTGGTACATAAGCCGACATTCACACAGATACTGGAAGATTTACACTGAGATTATGAACCAGCTGATCTCACTTGAATGCTTAAAAGTTATAGGATCTGAAAAGTCTCAGCCTAGATTCACATGTCCTTTGCTTTTAGCATTTTACTGAGATTTGTCACTTTAGCCAGGGGCAATTTCTATGGTGAAGAAATTATCTCTGCTATTTTGGGTGAGGAAATAGATACTAACTTTTTAATCAGCACTCAGGTTCATCTAAAATTTCTAAAATGTAATTTGGTCGCAAACTCTCAGTGTCTATTTAACCTGGATATACCTAAATCAAACTAAATGGGTGTTCGGTCTTCAGGGAAAAAAAATAATTAAAAAAAAAATCTGCATATTAGCCCTAAAAGTCTATGGAGATTACCTTTATTTTTTTTGGCTTTGGTTTTCACTTCTTACTTCAACAGACACAAGTATGTGTAAAACTTTAAATATGTATTGTAGATATGTAGGTTTAAATAAACACATATAAACAGTGCTTACAACTTTCATGTGAAATGTGGAGGGTCATGACTCAGTTCACATTCATGTGCTTGTGTATGTGTAATTTGGTGAGAGTTTATGAATAGGTTTTTTGTAAGGTGCCTTTTCCTTAGGCAAAGCAAGTGTTATCCTTTTACACGTTCCCTCCTTGTTGCATCTGATGAGAGATGCTGGATGCTGTGCTCCTACTGGAAAACCTGAGCTGCAGCAAGTGCATGACTTTAATGATAACATGCATGGTCATAGCTGCTCTACTCATGAAGAAGGTCTCCATGGTAGAAAGACACATGACAGCCAGTAGAAAGATAACTTAATTCTCACAACTTGGTGAAACATTTCCACTCAATGAAATATCCAGAAATGGAGGAACTGTCCTTAAATATACATTCAGTACAAGTGAGATCAAGAAATACTGTATTTCTGAAGAGACTCATTGCTTAAGTAATGTGATGCCTGTAAGTTTAGAGACTCTGCCTGTAGAAGTAAAACACCCATCACTGTAACGTGGTATTAAGGCAGAAGGGAGCCAAACAATTAAATTCGAGGGAAGAAGAACTTGCATTGACACCCAAATTTATGTCACACTGAAATCATCATGCAAAAAATGAGCCACTAATGTTAACATTGTCAGTGGACACTTAGACTGGATTCATATTGCCCAACAGACATTGCCTTAAAAAACAATTAAGGCAAATGTGCTTGATTAATTAGGAGGCCTTCCTGTTCAATGTGTGTTTCCCTAAGTGTGGTACAAAGAGGAATAAATAGGTATGAAAGGAAAATAATAGATCAACCAAATTAATTGCCAGAAATAAGTCCTGCGCAACTATATAGTCAACATGCCAAATAATTGAAGGTCAGCTTGAATCTAATCAGCAAATAGAAAATACTTTTCTTACACTTCCAGGAAATAAGATAAATTTTGCCTAGATTTCTATTGGGGAAAGCCATGACTCGACTTTCTTTTCTCCAATCAAACACACACTTACAGGTACAGACATCCTGAAGTAGATATGATAAGAATAGTTCAAGTGTTAAATACTGATATATTTTAATGCTGTCATAGTTCATATTTCAAAGCCACTTGTGAGCAAGGTATTACATAGATACCATAAATATTTGCCACTTGCCACATTCTAGTGGTAGCAAGTGACAGACAATATTGTCTTTCTCTTGCCCCATTTCTATAAAGTAATATGCAATATACAACTTATGTTGGAGCTCTAGAACTGGTACATCTCACACATTAAGTAGTTCAAAAAATCCAGCCTTTTTCCTTGCAATATGCTCCACTGAAGTCAAACCAGTTCTATATGAGCCTTACGGGAAGAAAGTATTTACTCACTTTCCACAATTTATCCCTTATCATGACAGCAAAAGGAGTTTAAAGTTTTATTGACTTTAGTGATACACAGCAGTGTTAGTTTTCTAATCTTGCAGTAGAAATATCCTTCTGACATGACCTGGAAACACCTCTGAGATGTCTGCACTCAGTGAGTCCCCTGTTTGGGGCACAGTTAACAGTTAAGGGGTCATGGTAACAATGTGGTGGATTTGTGATGCAGTTATTTGCCAGATATGGGCCAGAACTCATAAACTAATTTAATGTAATCACAGTAGAAACTCTCTCACAATAGAGACAGGCTAGATTTCAGCAAGTCTTGGATAATTAAGATGTTCTTTAGTCCAACAGCACCTCACAGAGCTGCTTAATTGAAACTTTTTTAGAGGAACATATCCTTTTTTGGGAGAAGTGGCAACTTAGCCTGTGGAGGAAGAGATAAATCATTTGTAATTACTGTGTTTTCCTTTATTTTGTGTTAACCCATATTTATTGGTATTTAATAATGCTATTTTGTCCTCACTTTTTAGAATACAGTCATGAATTCTTCAGCTAATATAATGTAAACGGATCTACAAAAGATTAGATTGGCCTATAGAATGTTATGCATTTTCTGATCCTTTGTTTCTTCTTTGTGCTTATTCTTTTGTATGTCAAATCACATTCCTAGAATCCTGAGATTTTCCTGAAAGTATAACATTCTTGTCACAAGCAAGAAAGCCAAAAGCAATGTTTTGAAGATTTTATTCTGGGTCAAAGAGGATCTGCTGACAATCTTTGTGAATAGTCCCTGCTGAATAAGGAGTTTTGATGGGAATCTTTCACTTAAATATGTTCACAAACGAGCATAGTGGTGTAGCATTGCTGCTGGCTTGCTCTCAGAAAAATGCTGAAATATAATTCTTACGTCAGACCTTAGTTAAAGATATCACAAGAGGTTCTCATGATGCCAATTGAACAGAGTATTGAGAACATTGGCCTCTGTCCTTCAAATTCCCCTACTGTTACTACAATCAGTCTTCTCGAGTCAACTTTATATGGCACTCCTCTGTGGATCAGAGATGTCCTGTATTTTTTGGAAAGCATATCTGTCTTGAGTTTCACCACTGTGGTAATTTCTTTCAGGGATGAGACTTCCTACAGAAGTGACTTCCAAAATCCATATACAATTCATCCTCCTTTCTGTTGTAGCCCTTGTGCTATTTGGGGACCACAACAAACAAGGTGATAACTTCCTTAATCTTGACAATCTCCATGGTTTGTAATGAGTAATGGAGGATCTGAATTTTTCAAGATTTTCTTCTGCTTCTGAAATATCTTTTATGTGGGAGTTAGAGTCAACCAAATCACTTTCGCTTAAATAATGGAAAAGTATCTTCGTCTGCTCCCAGTATTAGGCTGTTGTTGCTATTGGCAGAAAGATGCTTCTCCTCTGCCTCCCATTCCAACCTGCTCACAGCCATTTTCTCATGCTAGCGTATTATATTGAGGGACACAAAGTAAATGGAATTCAGGAACTCAGCAAAAAAAGAATGGCTTTCAAAAGATCAGCCAAGTTTCCTAATCCAGTTCGCAGTGGTGTTTTTAATTAATATTATTTAAAACAAGAGTGATCCAATTCCCTTAAAAGTACAAAATCATAGAGTAATTCTGTGGACTTATTACTGTTGCACTTGTATCATGTGTTGTAAGCAGTGAGGCCAAAAAAACAGCATAGCTGGGCCACTGCAATTTCTTGGCAGGTCCAAGTATTCAAGTTATTATTAAATGTCATTCCTTTAAGCTTGCTGTGGGCAAAAGGTGCCGGGGTAAATTAAGTACAACAATCTCCTAGCTTCCTCTCTCTAGACCTGTTCCTAAGTTGTTTTCTCCAATTTCCATGAGACTTGTAGGTGCTCAGAATAAGGTCCCATCCAGCAAATCAGTCTACACCCTGCATCTGCCAAACATGCGGAGAAATACGTTAGATTTTGGCTGACATCTCTATCTCACCATGACAAACACTAGAAGTCAACCACTCTCCCTTAAAATAAAAATGAAAAAAAAGTCATCAAAAAACCTTAATATTGGTTAAAATGTCAGTTGAATTAATTGAGAGTGGTGTGATTTGTACCCATGAGGGGAGAGAAAAAGCACAGCAGGTATGTTAGAGGTGCAAAAAAATATTGAGTTTCACACATAGCATGTAAGAGTTGACAAGTCTGCTGGCAGCTGCCTGGTCACAGGGGGCTGCTGGGATCACAGGAAAATACAGACAGTGCTGTGGTACTGAGAAATGGGAGAGAACAGAAACAGGGCAAAGCAATAGATATATCTCTTGGCTTGTTAAAGCCCAGATTGCTTTGGGCTCAACTCTGGGCTCACAGAATTAGGAAGACCAAAACTCAATTACTGAGAGAGTTAAAATGCAATGAGAGACCCTCCTTCCCATAGGTGGTACCTTTTAAGACTTAATACCAGATTTAACAAGCCATAAGCAATATGGGTGGAAGGAGAAGTAGAGTGAACTAAGCTAAATGCTCAAACAGTGCTTAAAATGAGTCACCCTTGAAGGCTGTGGGACAGAAAAGATGTAGAGAAGAAAAGGAGAAAAATCAAGCCCTCAAGCAGCAGGAGTCTAAACAGGAGGTTGGGAGGCAGAAGCAAAAAGAAAGCAGAGGCAGAGCAATTAAAGGTTTTGTTCGCTCAGACACCTCTGCCAGTTGAAGGAGTGCAGACATCTCTGCTGTGGAAAGTTGCCATTCTTCTGGGCTGAGGTAAACAGAAATCCCTCAGTCTCCCTTCTGTTTGCCTCTTTTATAAAATCTGTTTTTCATCACTTTCCTTATTCAACTAATATCTGTCAGACAGTATCTACCTCTTCTCTTCCTTCTGCTGACATAATTCATTAAAAATACAGACAAAGACATACCTTAGGTGCTTGTGTACATGTGGTAATGGCAATTGCATGCATCTGCATGCTTAGGTTTTCATTTAACTTTTGAGCATTTTTTTCCCTTTTTCTTTCCTTTACCACAACCAAGTAATAATTTAATTGTAGTGAATCTGTATGCAGTTCAATGCCTAAATGTACTGGGAGCCGTACTGGACAAAACACAAATAAAATTTAAAATTTATAATCTCAATATTGTCATTATTAGTATGAAGCTTGAGCAAGAAAGACAAAATATGAAGTCTACAGAAATCATAAAATTATCTTTACTCATAACCAGAACTACTGAATGAAGAAATGGGTTGTTTGTTCTGCTTTTCCACGGAAAATAAATCACATTTCAATAAATAAATAAAAAATAAATTGAAATAAAAAATGTCTAAAGCAGAAACAGAAGTGCTTTTTCATATCTTAGTGATGAAATAGCTTGTTAAGCTATATTATCAATAGGTCCCTGGTGATAAAAGAAAATGTACTAGGGTTAATTTAAGTTGTGAAGTACTAGAGTGTTTTTGAGTATTAAAAAAAAAAAATAAAATTAAGTTCAGTTTTCTCTGCAAAACCAGGTTTAATAGAAAATAATCTAACAAGATCTTACACTATCTAAATTTTTTTATCTTTTCCAAGTATTTGGTATAATAACTCATGATCACAGACTAATCATGCTTTCAAATTCAAAATGAAGGATTAAGCAGAGGTTTTACTGGTCAGTCATTAAACTCCAGTTTCCTCAGACCCTACCAGCGTTTAGTTTGTTTTTTTTAATAAATTAGAGTCACCTACATGAAATTCAAAGAGTGATACTTTTCACAATTGCTTTAGGTAGATTTCTGTGTGTGTTTGAGGAAATGTTGTGTTTGCTTCTTTAATTTGTCGAAGTGCCTAGAACTTGGGATGGGTACATAGATGCTTTTTAATGTAAAACAAACAAACTGTTATAATATTGCCTATAACTGTTATGACCTGGAAGATGTGCTCAACAAATTGTTTCTGAATGCTTTTTATTGTACTTGGCACAAGGCAAGGCTGACATTATCATCAACAGATCTATTTTGTGGGTAATTTGGGGCATGAAAGACCCTACTTGAGCACATCACTTAAGCAAGTCCTTAGATCTTTACATGTACTCAAGTTTAATTGACTTGGAGTTTTAAACATTAGCATGGCTGAATAGGGCTGTGATGAATTGAGCCATGGTTTTCTCAATCTAGAGACCATCAGTCAACACAATCAAATGGAGAGATCTGGTGATGAGATTCTGCCCAGACTTTCCAGGGACCCACAAAACAGGCCTGCATCCACTGGGCTTTGGGAACCCCTTCCTAGGGGTGCCGAATCCATCACCAATGGTCCATCAGTGGAGCTGAACATGGGCACTGCATTTGCTCACCTCTCTTGGCAGGTGTGATTTTTGACCCTCAGAAGATATGAGACCTAGATACCAGGTCAAAATAATTTGCTGGTTGTTGTGGGAAGCCAGACTTCAGATATCCAGATATAGTTGTCCAGATACCCAGATATAGTTGTCCAGAGATCTTCAGGTCAACTGGGTTCCTGAGTTGGTAGGTGGGGATGGGGAGCAGAATACCCCTCCGTAATCCAGGAGCAAGTAGTTAGTGACCTGCTGTGCCACTTAGATCCCAACAAATCCATGGGTCCAGAGGGGATTCATCCTAGGGTGCTGAGGGAGATGGCGGAAGAACTAACTAAGCTGCTCTCCATCATTTATCACTAGTCCTGGCTAATGGGGGAGGTCCCAGATGACTGGAGGTTGGCCAATGTGGCTACCATCCACAAGAAGGGCCAGAAGGAGGATCCAGGGAAGCATGGGCCTGTAAGCCTGACCTCACTGCCTGGCAAGGTTATGGAGTGGTTCCTCCTGAGTGCTGTCATGCAGCATATAGAAGACAACCAGGCAAATCAGGCATAGCCAACATGGGTTTAGGAAAGGAAGGTCCTGTCTGGCCAATCTCATAACCTTCTATGACTGGGTTACCCACCTAGTGGTTGAGGGGAAGGCTGTAGATGTGGTTTGCCTCAACTTCAGCAAAGCCTTTGCCACAGTTTTCCACAGCATCCTCCTGGAAAAGCTGGCAGTCCATGGCTTGGACAGCTGCACCCTTTGCTGAGTTAAAAACTGGTTGGATGGCTGGGCCCAGAGAGTGGTGGTGAATGGTGCTGCATCCAGTCGGCATCCAGTGACCAGTGGTGTACCCGAGGGATCAGTACTGGGCCCAGTACTATTCAACATCTTTGTTGGTGACCTGGATGTGGGGATTGAGTCTACCCTCAGTAAATTTGCAGATGACACTAAACTAGGAGGGAGTGTCAATCTGCTGGAGGGTAGGAAGATGCTGCAGAGGGACCTGGACAGGCTTGGTCAATGGGCCGAGGCCAACGGTATGAAGTTCAACAGGACCAAGAGCAGGGTCCTGCACTTTGGCCACAATAACCCCATGCAGTGTTACAGACTGGGGGAGGAGTGGCTGGAGAGCAGCCCAGTGAAGAGAGACTTCGGAGTGCTGGTTGACACCCAGTTGAACATGAGCCAGCAGTGTACACAGGTGGCACAGAAGGCCAATGGCATCCTGGCTTGTATCAGGAATAGTGTGACTAGCAGGATGAGGGATGTGATTCTCCCCCTGTACTCAGCACTGATGAGGCCTCACCTCGAGTACTGGGTACAGTTTTGGGCCCCTCACTTCATGAAGAATATTGAGGTGCTGTAGTGGGTCCAGAGGAGAGCAACGAGGCTGGGGAAGGGACTAGAAGGAAAGTCTTATGAGGAGAGGCTGAGGGAGCTG
>WTSP01021931.1:0-38584 GCA_025331215.1 Actenoides lindsayi | reverse complement strand
GAGCGGGCCCGGCAGCCCCTCCCGGCCGCTGCGGGGACTAGCGGGGAGCGGGCCGTCCGTATCCCTGTCGACCCGTCCCCTCGGCCCGGGGCTTCTCGACGGGGGCTTGGCTCGGCCCGGGCCGGGCCCCTGTAGCCGCCCCCGAGAAGGAGATACCGCCCTGCTCCCTGCAGCCGCCGTCCCGCCGCGCTCAGCCTCCCCGGCTCCCCCTTTGTGTGCATCGCCCCGGGGCTCGAGGGAGGGATAGAGCCGCAGCAGTTCGCTCGGTAATGAACTTTCATTAACAGTAACAGTCGCGGGGAAGTTCTAATGCTCTGAAGTTTCACACTTAATCTCATAAATCTAATTTTAAAATCTCATTAAAAACAGTCTAAGGAAAGAATTTATCTTACAGTGACAGTTGCTGTGTGAGCAACATAACACTTGCTGAGGTGTAGAAGCGACAAGCCAAGAGGTTTTTACTAAATTTGCAAACATTGTGACTCAGGAGCTCCTGGAGTGTGAGGTGCTTCCAGCATCGCTGTGCTCTGCCTGGGTTTGAGGGCACCGATAGATTTGGAGCTGATGAAAGCGCTGCTTGAACAGGCAGAACTGCACCTTTAGGAGCTGGCTTGGGTGGCCTGGTTGTGAATGCATTGAACCTCTGTGTTCCTAGAGCATGCAGAGCTTTCTCTGATACACGGAGTCCAAGCAGCTCTTAATCATTAACTCTGAAATAGGTGTGCTTTTCCTCCTGGAGCAATTAAGTGTCTGTGATAAGAGTACAGCTTTCACCTTTTGTATGTTAGAGTGTAATTAACTTTAATATGAATAGCCCTTGTGACGATGGGTGACCTCTGGGCAGAGGCGCTTAACTGGTCATGCGTGCAAAGGTTCTTCACTGATGGCCTAAACTTTCAGGGTTGGGTTTTTTTGTTTGGTTGGGGTCATTGTTTTATTTTTATTGTCCATAGAAATTTTGGGTCCTTCAACAAGACTTTGCCAGCGTTAGTATTTTAAAATGCCAGCCACGTATATTCTTAATGGTTACCATCCTGCGGGTATGTGACCTGGCTTGGGTCAGGCTGTGGCTCTGTCAACGGAATTGTCCCAGTGGCCCCGCTGCGTGCAGGGGTACCCTGCACCCCTTGGGCCTCCCGCCCCATGCTCCTTGGGGTGGTCTGTCTGGGTGTCCGCTCCCAGAGCTGCCTCTTCTGCTGCCTGTGGCTGCTACCACCAGCAAGCACTGTGATCACCCTGTTTGGTTGCTGCCATCCTCATCCTTCAGCCCCTCACTGTGGGGACTATGCTGTCAAATCGCACACCTGCACCTGTACCAGGCTTGGTTTAAAAACCAAAATGGAACAAAAACCCAACACCCAAACCCACTCTTTTAGTGGTTAACGCCCCGCTGACTGCAAAGTTAATACAAGACTCTCTTTAACGTCTGGTACCTCAGAAGTGGGGCACAAAGAATAATCCACTTACTCTATGAACATCTTTATCTGAACAGCACCAGAGCAATCTGCTGGGGCCCAGAAAATAACTCGCTATCTCATTTCTTATCACTAATACAGGGTAGTGCAGGGAGCTGAATTGGTCCCAGAACCAGAGGCAAGGTCTGCGTCTCATTTTCAGGTTGTGTGTCAGCACCTCTGATTGCTGTTAGGTGACTGCAGCAACCTTTGCTATGACTGTGTCACAGGCCGCAGCTGCCCTTGGAAGAGAGTGCAAGACCATCTGTAGCCATAGCAGCTGCATCTACTTCCTCATGTAGCTCTGATGGGACTGGCCCATCATCCTGAATATTCTGTCCTCAGAGCCGGAACCATCTTTACCATTTTTGTGTGTGTGTCACAGCCATGTTGAGGCTTTTGTCTCTTGGACAGTAGAGCCATCAGCATCAGCTCAACCCTGAATTTTCTTGCTGTGATTAGTGAAAGGTGAGACCTCTAGCACTCTCAGCAAGCAGGGACTGGTCTAATGTGTGACTTTTAGGAGAAGGTAGCTCAGGAAGTGAAGAGAAGGATGCAGAACCATCAACATCATCTACTGTCAGCACCTCTCGTAGCTCCGGGTTTGAAGAAAAGTCATGGTGTGGTGGAGGTGTGGGCTGAGCCTTGCTGGTTTGATTTTTGCTGTGTTTTCCTGAGAGGAAAGTTGCCACCCTCCTGGCACAGAAACTGGTTGATAGCCCAGCACCAGAGCTGGTCCAGGTGTAGTGGCAAACCCCCACGTTACTAGCCTTTGGTGCCAGCACAGAGCTCCACTTGCCTGTTTCCCCTCAAGTGCAATGGTCTGAGTTTTAGAAGCCTTAGTTATGCCTGTAGCTAAAAGTTCTGTTTCATCAAGGGTCTGTAGCCTCTCTTGCTATCAATCTGATCAGATAAGGGATCTACTTTAAAGAGAAACTTGAAAAAGGTTTCGGTTATACCCTCTCCCTTTCCCCATGCTAGAAGAAACCTGAGGTCATGAGGCTTTCTGTGTTAACACCACGGAATGCCTGATGCCTCAGTGGCCATCAGCTTCAGTCAGGCTCTAGATTTTACCCGGTTCAAGTCGTGGCCTATTGAAATAGCTGCAGAGCAAGGCTGAGGCTTTTTTCTGGGGTAGGAGCAGGGATATGTAGAGAACTTGCTGCTTTCTTAGTTCTTAGGGCAAAGGTTTTCCTGACGCTAGATCTGTTTTTTCCAGGGGGGAGGGCAGAGTAAGGGATTGGAGAAAATAAACCTCCTCCTCCTCTTCTTGCATGGTTTACTTCTTTAAATCATCAGCCATCAAGCTGACAGTGTACTTGCTGAGGTCTCATTCTGCGCTGGTGTGCTGGGGCAGCAGGGCACGGGAACGGGAAGGGCTCCCGAGCGTGTCAGGAATCCCGCTCCTGTCACGAGGACGCTGTAGGCTCTATGGAGCAGACGGTGGAATGCCCATAGAGCCCGGTCCGCCAGCACTGCTGCTCCCCCAGCAGACTGCACTGACGGTGAGTGACAGCTCTGCCCCTCGCCGAGTGGGTCATCCCCTGTGCTGGGCTGGGTGCCGAGCCCCTGGGTTTCTGTGGCAGCTGCAGCGCTGGGTGTGCGCTGAGCCCCCAGGTTCCTGTGGCAGCCGCAGCGCTGGGCTGGGTGCCCGAGCAGGGCGTCTGGCAGAGGAGATGGGCCTCGGTGCGGTGGGTGCAAAGTCCAGGAGCAGCGTGTCACCCCTCTGGTTTCTGTTGGGTTGGTGTCGGCTCCCCACGAGATCCGGTGGGGGGGATAACTGGTGTACTCGCTGTCAAACTGGTGCCTGGCAGCGTGGCTGTGGGACCTTGTCTGGCGCAGTTCTGCTCCAGCGCGTACTCTGCACACTTACCTGCTGCATCGCCGCCCTCTCCGGAACGCACTGGAGGCATGCTTTGTTTTTACCCTTATTTCCAAGGGGATTTCACAAGCAGCTGGATTGCTCTCTGCGTTTATTTCTTTTGCCTGTTGCCAACTCTCCCTCCGTTGTTCCTGGTGAGGCCAATGGCATTTGAGCACCAGGGGACAGGGAACCGACACCTGTGTGTGGCAGCGTGGGCTGCTGCGGTGTCCTGGCTGTGGGGGAAGGCACGCTCCAAAGAGGAAGGGATGCAGTAATGCTCCGTCTGGGGAATGCTGGAAATCACAGGGGAGTGTGAGAAACAGCAGTCGAGAGCGTCTCGTGTCCGTTTTCAGGAAGCACTTAGTAACGTGAGGTGTTCCCAACGTCCTCTTCTCAAGGTTGCACTTATTTACGTGGGAGAAATGCTTTCTGCCACTTTATAGTTGGGGAAAACCCAGTAAAGGGCAGGCGGTTGGCATTGATGTATGTGCAGCTGCGGTCAGCGGTGAACAGCTGTGTCCTTGGTGTGTGCCGGTCACGCGCACTGTGTATCCAGACTGTCCCCTCTGTGGGTGACAGCACTGCTATTGCAGGTGGCAGAGCACGACGTGCCCCTTTCCTGGCATTTATAAAGCGAAGCTTGTATCCCAGTAATCAGCTTCCGTGGTCACAGAGTAAATCAGAGCCAGGTTGCAAACCCAGAAGCCCTGGCTGCTGCTGGTGCTTCCTCAGTGTCCTCTTTCCCTGCCAAGGAGTTGTCACTTCTTCCTTTTCCCTCCTCCCAGCAAACTCATGCACCTCTCAAACTGCTCTCTCTGTTACTGCAGGTCTTCTTGAGCTGAAAGGATGAAAATTTGCTATTGGAAAGTCACCATCGCTGTCCTAAGCTTCGTCCTACCTTCTGCAGTCCCAGTTGATGTCTTCGGGTGTACGAGCCTGCGGGGGTGCCCACTGTCCCCGTCCATGATTTAGACAGCGGCTTGGAGCATGCATCACTGTAAGGTTTATGTGGTTCCAGCGCTGGCAGTGACACTGTCCCTGTCCCTTGGTGCAAAGGGATTAGCTTCACACTAGAGCTGCCTGTCTCCCAATCCCGGATCCCCTCCCAGCCCAGGGTCTCTTCCTGCTCCCTCCTTCTGTGCCAGGCAGTGTCCCTGTGCTCACCCACACCAGATCGGTCCCTGCCCTCTCCGCCGTCACCTGCTTGCAGCCAGACCCTGACTCGCCCTGCCTCTGACCTTCTCTATCCCTGTTTGCACACTGTGATTCCAGAGCGGGATGGTCGGCCACCAAAGCTACAATGTCGTCCCTGACGACCTCCAGTGAGGGAGAGAGCTCCACCCCCAGGTTTGTTGTTGGTTCCAGGGATGATGAGACAGACTTTCTGGGATCAAACATGAAGACGGACGAAACCGATTTCTTTGAAGACGATGAAGAGGAGGAGTCGGTAAGGATGTCCCGACGTTCTCTGCTGGAGCATCTGTGCAGAATTCCTGGGTCTCAGCCAGGGTCTGTGTGGTTACTGCTGCGGCCGCAGGCAGTTGGGACTCCAGGGGACGTGGCACCAGGCTGTGTGGCACTGCCCTGGGGACAGCAGTGCTCTCCTGCTTCCACTCGCTGCCTTCTGCTGCAGTGAATCTCAGCCTTTTCAGTGCAGGGCTTTTTGAGGTACAACAGTGGATTTCTTTGTCCCAGCAATTTAACCCTGACATGCCTGAAAACCTTTCTGTTTCACCAGGGAAATTTTTGAGGAAAACTCTGGGAATTGTGAGAAGGATAGAGGTGTGTCTGCAGAAAGGAAGCATTTGTTCTTTTCTGTAACCCCCAGGAACAGGATGCCGAAAGGAGAATGATCTCCAGCTCCTAACTGCTTTTTTCCCCTACTCAGTGTTCTATTAAATATCACATTTGCTGTTCTGCACGTGGGACTCGGGTGCTGCAGGGACGTTGCTGCTGGCTGTGTGGGTTGCTGGGACCTTTTGCCAGTGCAGTGGTCATTTCTATTGCCTCTGTACCCTGGGGTTCTGCTGCAGGTGTTGTTGACCTAAGAGCCCACATGGGTTTCCTTCAAATCCGTGCAGTGTCCTGTGCACTGATGGTCAGTCAGGAGCTATTTCCCAGGTGTCGTGAAGGATTTGGAAACCCTTTCACTTCCCAAATGTTGGTTTTGTGCTGGAACTTTGTCTTTGCAAGTCAGTGCAGCAACTTCTAAAGTCCCAGTTTACAGCGTGAAGCCACAGTTGTGCTGGGTAACCTGCAGTCTTGTGTGTATTAATCTGTCAGGAAAACATCCAGTCTGGGGTTTCTAGACAGCAACAGAAGGTCACCACAGAGTTTAGCCTGTTCCTCTGTTACAGTTACCAACAGGTTTTGAACGCACACCTTCTCTCTTGACTTACTCAACTTTGTCCCACTATATCTTATTGTACCTTTGTCAGGTACATGGAAAAGCACTTGGTACTCTTTCTCTTCTACTCACAGCTACTTACTGTTGTAATCGCCCCTTCGTTTTCTCTCAGATAAGACAAACAGCCTGAGCTCCTGGACTTTTTTGCTATAAAACATTTGTGTCTCTTCTCTGAGCCTGCCTAAGTCCACCAACTGTCTATGGGCCAGAGAACATGATGTGGGATTCCAGTCCCTGCTGCTTGTTCAGGTGCCAGATATTTTACTTCTGACCTTAGCATTAGAGCCCAGAGGAGGTACATACTACCTGGCAAAGAAGCGGTTGTTTTGGGCTGCTCCTCAAAGATGTCCCTCAGGGGACTCTACTGGGAGATGGGAGTGTGTGTGTTTTCGAGTCCAGCAAGAGCTGTGGGTGCCTAAGGTGGGAAGGAAATTCCTTGTTCTGTATTGCTGCATTTCTACGCTGTTAACAGTTTAAATTCAGCAAAGCAGTTGACCCTGTACTGAACTGATCTCTGTCTTCCCTTAGCCACCTGAACGGCAGATTGTGGTAGGAATCTGTGCCATGACCAAAAAGTCCAAGTCAAAGCCCATGACGCAGATTCTGGAGCGTCTGTGCAAGTTTGAGTATATCACGGTGGTGATAATGGGAGAAGATGTTATTCTGAATGAACCGGTGGAGAACTGGCCCTCCTGTGACTGTCTAATATCGTTCCACTCCAAGGGTAAGAAGCCTGTGGCAGTCCTTAGCCTACTGGAGATCCAGGGACGGGACCTTCCTCTCATTCTCACCCCACCCTCTCCTGTATTTCAGGGTTCCCTCTGGATAAAGCGGTTGCTTATGCCAAGCTGTGCAAGCCATTTCTGATTAATGACCTCGATATGCAGTATTATATCCAGGACAGGTAGGTGTCTGGTCCACTAAAGCCCCTTCCCTCTTCCTTTGTCTGATTCCTCTCCTCACCATGCTGTACAAACTTTGTCTTCCTGGCCACAAGCAAATAAGTGAGATGGGGAGGAAGGGGACCTTTGCACTGGTTTTGGGAGTTGTTTCTCCAAAACATGGAAGGGAATAGATTTGAGGGTAAAATCACTGACACTTGACATGTTTCATTTTCTGGTGCAAATGTCTTGTAAGGAAAGGCTAGAGGAAGTAGGAAGTAGAAGTCTCACAGAACAAGACTGCCATGACTAAAACATGAAGACTAGTCTCTGAGTAGGAGAGCCAAGTAGTGAGATGGGGTTCTGGGACAGGAATTGGGAGCAAGGCCAGGTCAGGTTCTGAGGAGGGTACGTTGGTCAGACACTTCAAGAGGCTTCTCAGTCAGCCCCTGGAGAGGCCACCAGCAGTTACGTATGCCAGTGCGAACAGCCAGACCCCAAGCCCTCTGCCATGTCTTTGGGTTTTGAGCGATGTTCCCGTGGGTGCTGACAGGCACCCCAAGGTGTAACTCTGGGGGAAGAATGGCAGTTTCCTTGCTGACACAGGATGAGAAGAGGTTCTGCTGCATCTGCTTGGCCTGGGCGTTGGGCAGCTTAGTGTGACAGGGCAGCCCTGGAGAGGGCAGATCTGGGCGGGTGGCATGTGCTGGGTGTGTTGCTGTGGATTGTGCATGTGCTCGTAAATCAGCGTCCACGTTTAGGCCAGGCAGAGATTTTCTCTGGGACACCTGTGTCTGGAGTAGGACTGGACGTGCCCCATAGGTCTTACTGGAGAGTGTGTGCTCAGAAGTATTTATACTCTGTCCTGAGTCTTTTTTTGTGTTCATTTGACTTTGTCAGTGGGAGCAAAGCCTTTTCTCCTGGTGTGTACTAAAGACCTAGTCTCTTCTGACACTGCTTCTGTCCTCTGCAGGCGTGAAGTGTATCGGATCCTTCAGGAAGAGGGAATAGACTTGCCCCGCTACGCTGTTCTCAATCGAGACCCTGATAGACCAGAAGGTCGGTGTCCAGGCTCTCCTGAAAGCCATTTGCACATACTGTTCTGCTTAAGATACTCTGCAGAGAACAGAAACTGACGAGCAGCTTGAAGAGGCCCGATTCACAAGTCTGTTGGTTTTTGTGGGCAAAAGTCCCAACAGCAGAGCTGGCTGGTGGGCCAGGACTGAAGGCTCTGCACTAGGGCTGTCCACCCCTTCCTAACATACTGCTGCTGTGCTTTGTCTTCAGAGTGCAACTTGGTGGAAGGAGAGGACCACGTGGAGGTAAATGGAGCTGTTTTCCCAAAGCCATTTGTGGAGAAGCCAGTCAGTGCTGAAGACCATAATGTGTATATTTACTACCCGACATCAGCAGGCGGGGGCAGCCAGCGACTATTCCGGAAGGTGAGGAGCGGGACTGCATTTTTGGTGTAGGAACCAACAGATCTCTGGCTCTGAGACCCGTGTGGCTTCAGAAGGGAGTGTTTGGCCAGGTGAAGGGAGAAGGAAGGTTTTGTGTTGGGGAAATCCAGACCTTCTTAGAATTTCTAGTTCAACCCATCTACCTGGGAATTGCAGGATGTATTTCAGGAGTAGTGCTGACCTCACCTTTTCTATCCTCTCTTTGACCCGTGTCCTGTCTGGCAGTCATGGACAACTGTGCCCCTGCTTGAATTGCTTGCTGTTTTTTCCAGATCACTTCAGTTTATCAAAATGATTTTTTTTTTTTTAACTTATGTTCCCGTCCTCTAACATCATTGTTGCCCTTCTCAGCTTAGTGTAGCTTGCAAATGTGATAAATGCAGTATTTGTTCCTAGATTCCAGAGGGAATCTGCCCTTACTCACTTCTTCTGCTTTGCCAGCAAACAGTTAATAGCTGTGATGTATCTTCTTTCCAATCAGTTACATATCTGCCATTAATAATCTTAAAGTGATTGTTTCTTTAGCTATCATATGGGCAGGCTGTATCCAAATCCTTACTGAAAAATGGAAACAACATAATCCTCTGTCCGTAAGACCAGTCAGCTGCCCTAGAAGGAAGTTAAATTGATGTGATTATCACCTGTCATTGTTTCTTCTCATTTGCTCATTAGCTTGGCTCCTTACTTTCTGGGTCTTTCTCCACTGGTTTTTGTTCCATCTCCGTGTAGAGACTGGAACCAGTCTCCTGGTCTGTAATAGCTTTTCCCCTCTTTAAAGCGTGGAGAAGGATGTAGCTACTGCCGGTGCCCTGGAGTCTCTTTTGTCCTCCATACATAAGCGTGCTGTGGTAGCTGGGGGTTCAGAAAGGTGTTCTGCTAATTTTCTACGTATGGGGTGAAACTCCTGACTTTTATTCTTCCATCTTAAGAAAGGGAGACCACTGCTTTTCCCTGAGGTGTTTACTCTGTGCTTCCAGATTGGCAGCCGGAGCAGCGTGTACTCCCCAGAGAGCAGTGTGAGGAAGACGGGCTCTTACATTTACGAGGAGTTCATGCCTACAGATGGCACTGATGTAAAGGTAAGAAGCCTGGGATAGCTCCTTCCTTCTCCAGACCTGGCATAGCTGGAGGCTGGGCAGTCCTGCCCAGGCCTACTTAGATCCTGTAGTGTTTGTTTAGCTGTGAGGTGCTGGCTGTGCAGCTTGGACCCTAAAGCAGGGAGCGGATGTTCTGTGGGTCACAGCAGGAGGAACGCACAAGACCATCTGATCTCCTCTCTGTGTCTGCAGTAGAAATGCCTCCTGGCATCTGCATTCAGCCTGCGTGGTTGTATCAGGTGTAACTGCTTCTGTTCCCAGGTGTACACTGTTGGGCCAGACTATGCCCACGCAGAGGCTCGCAAATCTCCTGCCTTGGATGGCAAGGTTGAACGGGACAGCGAGGGGAAGGAGATCCGTTACCCGGTCATGCTCACTGCCATGGAGAAACTAGTTGCCCGGAAAGTCTGTGTAGCCTTTAAGGTCAGTGTTCTCTCTCCTGTGCCATCCGGATACTCCACAAGTGTCTGATTTGAATCTTGGTCATTGTTAAAGCTTGAGCTATGTTACCCCAATGTGTCCCTGGTGTGGAACCTTCCATGCCTGATGCCAGTTGCCATCTCTTGCTGGCTAGGTACAGCTGGTCCTTCTGGCCATAGCAGTTTGCTGTTCAGAGATGACTGGGAAGGCCGGAGGGCCTGCAGCAAACACCTCTGTGCCGGCAGGTCGCTGGTGTCCAGCGTGCATCTGAGCATTTCCTATCAGATTCTGACTATGTTTCTGTCCATCTGACCTGCACTTGTCCCACCTTTACTGTTTCCTGGTTGTGTTTGTACAGAAAGCTTGGTCATCTTTTCTTCTGTTTGTTGGTTTTTTATTATTGTTGTTATTTTGTTTTTCTATTTTTGATATAAGTTTGGTGCACATTTGTCTTCTATTTTACGGGTCAATGTGCGAGCCTAGGAGCGGTTACATAACATGTTCAGCAATGTCAGCAGAAGCAGCACTTGGCCACTTGCTCCTGTGGCTGCTGCAATCTGCAGCCCATGCAGTTGTGGGCTTGTTCTACCTTGTAGCGTTTTCCACGCAGTGATGGATAGTGTCTTTGTCTGCACCTCTTATTGTCTCTGCTTGTCAGTCTGGTTTGAAACAGCTGGATGTAGAGGGAAGAGCAGAACTAGGAGCTGTTCTGTCTTAAGGCTTTAGAGCTCTGGGTGGTATGGGGGTGGCTTAATGCAGGGGCTCGTGGCTTGGGCCTTTGATACAGCTGTGAAGGTGTACAGGTTCCTCTGCAGGGCCTGTTACTGCTGGCTGGTGGCTGTGTTCCCACACTTCTCCGAGGCTGGTGAGGTTGGCCTTGAACGGAGGACGGCTGCAGCGCCAGTGGGGCTGAGCTGGGCAGCGTGCACCCAGCTCCGTGTGTGCCCTGCTTGGTCCGCTCTGTGCTCCCTCGCAGCGTGCCCAAGTCCTGTGTCCTCTGCTTCCTCACGCAGCAAACGGTGTGTGGGTTCGACCTCCTGCGGGCAAATGGCCACTCTTTCGTTTGTGATGTGAACGGCTTCAGTTTTGTGAAGAACTCCATGAAGTATTACGATGACTGTGCCAAAATCCTTGGGTATGTGAAATTCAAGTTTTGATAGTGGGTAAGGTAACGCATAGCAAAGTAAAATGACTGTGGAATCCTCATCGGTATGTCAGAGAAGCCTGTGGGTGAGTCATATGAGGACATTGTTCACTGGGTGAAAGCTTGGCTCCAGGAGGAATGGGTTAATTATTTTTAACCCCTGGAGCTCCTGCCTGCATTGGCATTAGCTGTCTTCATCCACAGCTAGGTGTGTCTTGTAGGATGTTAAGCCCACCTGCAGTATTAGTGATGTGAGGGAAACTGGTGTCCCTTTGGGGTGCCCTAGCTAGTCCACGGTGTGGTAGACATCTCTGCAAGGAAGGTGAGGAGAAGTCACGTGTCTCTCTTCAAATTTTTCAGCTGTACTGCTAAGGAGGAGGTGGAGGACCAAGACAGTGGAGTCTTTTGTGAGTTTTTTATTCTGATTTCTTCCAGAAATATAATCATGCGGGAATTGGCTCCCCAGTTTCATATTCCCTGGTCCATCCCAACAGAGGCAGAAGACATTCCGATTGTCCCCACAACTTCGGGCACCATGTGAGTACCCGCCATTTTCTCAAAAGATGAGGGACAAAGTGCAAACCCTGTCCAAGTGATAGACATCACCCAGCAGCATGGTGTTTTCCAGCTGCTGTGTTGGTTGCAGGCCTGAAATGCGCGTGGAAGAGCTTAGCCATACACACAAAAGGGGTGACAAGTAGCTTTCAGAAGGACCAAATTCTTGATGAGCACAGGACACAGATAAGGGCATTGCTGTCACTGGCTCACTGTTAGTAGACTGCTACTCAGAGACAATGTATGTTGAGCTGCCAGTGAAGTGGATGGAAAACATATAGCTGAAGTATTGATGTTGCCTGTACGTGTGACAAACCGGTGTTAAATGTGTTGGCCTTACTGGTTTTCCACCACATAAGGCTAAAAGGCCAAAAGCAAAAGTTTCTTTGTGATCCTCAGCACACTTGTGCACTGTATGAAGTGAACAAAGTAGGTGCTACAGAAAAGGTGGGTTGAGAGTCTGTGTTCATCCTTCTTTGTCATCAGTGGGAACGAGTTGGCAAACACAAGCACTGCACAGCCCACAGGACTGCTGGCTTCAGAGACACCTTGGGACAATGGTAGAACCAATCCTCATTTCTCTGGGATCCTATAAGAGATAGGTTGATATTGTAGTATCTGAAACAGCAAAGTCATGTAGCTCTTCTTACCAGTGTAACCCCTGGCTGGTTGCTGTGGGGTCTTTCCACCTTCAGGCCTTACTGCGTGAAGGCAGGGTCCCAGCTGTATAACCGTTCTTCTGAACCAAGCTGTTTTTAACTGGGTCTTTTGAAGTGGTCCTATGAGCATTATACAAGTTGGGCATGAAAACAAGCTTGGCACAATTCAAAATGCTGTTTCTGTAGATTCTGTAAGATCCAGCCTGGTCCTTTCTGCTGCAGATGTGGGCATTTATTGTACAGTGGTGCTTTCCCCTGGTAGGAAACCAGCCGACCTGGGAGTGTCTTTGGTAGTTTGAGTGCTTTTACAGCCTGATTTAGTCTGGGACAAGCTCTGCCACTGAGGAGGAGAGCAGTTGTCAAAAGGATAGAATGGAAAGAACAAATGGGAAACTACTTTCTGGTGACAGTTCTTGAGTCTAGGGGCACATTTGTCAGGTGTGTCTTGTGTTTCCTCAGGATGGAGCTTCGCTGTGTTATTGCAGTCATCCGGCATGGAGATCGCACCCCAAAGCAGAAGATGAAGATGGAAGTGAAGCATCCCCGGTAAGAGTCAAGGCAAGAAGATGCTGTGCTGCTGGGAAGTGAGGAGGGCCCGTTCTCTGCATCAGGGAGGAGCAGAAAGGCTGAGTGCATGGGAGGCAGTGCTTTTTCCTGGCTCCATTTGAGCAAATGCTTTCTACCTGGTTGAGGGAGACCCTTTCCCCATAGAGATGCTGGCATCTTCTGTGTGAACACTGGGAAAAGAGTGAAGGTCTGCTAGGTGCTGTACAGGAAGTGCCCCACTCAATGGGAAGCTCATGGCTGCTTCCTTCTTGTGCCTGCAGCTGGAAACACTTGGTTTTTTTAGAGTTACTGAAGCACAGGAAGGAGCCAGTGGGCCTGCTGGTTCTCCCTGAAGAAGAGAGAGTGAATGCAGATGTAGGGATGACAGTCCTTGTAGCACTGAAACAGCAGAAAATGGTTCTTTGTTGTCTGTTCAGGTTCTTTGAATTATTTGAGAAATATGATGGCTACAAGACAGGGAAGTTGAAGCTGAAGAAACCAGAGCAGCTACAGGTGAGGGGGGCCTTTCAATGGCTGCTGTGTGGGATGTGCAGGTCATATGGATCCCAGCATAAGGCAATTATTTGGGAGGATGAAAACCCTCAAAAGGGCAACAGTCTGTTGGAAACACTCCCTTTCTCATCCCCCACTCCATGCTTGCTCAGGTGGTTGATAATGTGAGAGCGGAATGGAAACTGTTCCCGGCTGATACGGAGACAGTAGGATGGGTATCACCCGATGCAGCTTGCCCATCTGTGGTTGTTGCCTCTGGTGAAAGATGGGTCCAGGCCTAGGGATTGGGGTAGTTGGAGGCACCCGTCTGGTTCTGGATGGGGCTGGAGCACAGGGGCGGGGTGAAGCAAAATGTAGTGTGAAAGTTTGTCCTGCCTGAGTGGTGTCTTATGAAATGACGTGTCTGTGACGAGTGTCTATGTGGACCTGATGCTGTGTGAAGCCATCTGGAGGCCTTGCAAGAATACAGTGGTGAGTAGGAGGCAGAATTGCTGGATGGTTGAGACTGTCTCCTCTCCAACAGGAAGTGCTGGACATTGCACGGCAGCTGGTGGTGGACCTGGGAACCCACAGCGACTGTGAGATTGAGGAGAGGAAATCCAAACTGGAACAGCTGAAGAGCGTCTTGGAGATGTAAGGGCTCGTTTCTCAGGGTGCTGTGAGTTTGTCTCAGAGCTGCAGGTCAGGATGTGATGTAGGAACAAGCTGTACTGTGATGTCCTGGCCAGCTGGCTCCCCACAGGTCAGGGTCTCCTCCATCCCCTGTTAGCAGCTGTACATGAAGGTGCCATGCTCTTAATGTTTCTTCCTTAGCATCAGAACCACTGCTGATTGTTTTTCCAGGGGGGTCTGGGTTTTGGCTAAACAGCTTGAGACAAAACTGGGCTTTCTTTGCTGCGGGAGGGGAACTGGAGTCCTGTAGGGACCACATTGATATGAAGCATTTTGATAAATTTGGAGCAAATCTTGTTTTAAATAAGGTTGTCCTGGTGCCAGAGGTTTGACAAAAAGGAGCTTGGAAAACATCAAAAGATGTTTGTGTTCCTTTAGGTTTCATACAGCTGAAAGAAAAGACAGTATGGTGGTTTGAGCATCTCAGAAACAAGAAGGGTTCTGTCAGAGCTACAGCTCGCTGTGGCATACGTGAGCAGTGTCAGTGTTCGAGCCGTGTCTGTGGAGCAGAGAGGGTGAATTTTTGCTGTGATTCCTTCCCCTGCTCTTTCAGCTCATTAAGATGTGGTTATCCTCAGAGCGGCTGGCAGATTGGGGTGTTCTGTGATCTCATTAATTCACTTGTTAAAGATGTAGATAGACATTAAGTAAGGCTGATTAAAGCCCCAGCGGGGTGTGAGAGCACAGAGCGCTGCAAGCCGAAGAGCCGGCAAGTAAGTGTATCTTGGAATTTCATCTGAGGGAGTGGTTTGGCTGTTCTGGGGATGCGTGCCAGGTCACAGGGGATGGCAGAAACGTTCCTGTTCTGTGGCAGCTGGTGCTGCAGCAGAAAGTCTTTTGCCTGTACTGTATTTTTGATGTGTGCTGCCTGGGGACCTCTGGGCAAAGGGTGAGTGGAGTTGATTTGTTTAAATCCCCCCCCTCCCTTGTGACAGGTATGGACATTTTTCTGGCATTAACCGTAAGGTGCAATTGACTTATCTGCCTCACGGACATCCCAAAGCTGCAAGTGAAGACGAAGGTAAAGAAATGATGTTGCTGCCATTATCTTCAAGCCTTGTGTTCAAGAGTGTCTGCTACTATCCCACCTCTATAGGCCTCTGGATGCGTGAGAAAAATGAGTGACTCACATTTTATCTTTGCTCATATCATAGGAAGGGTTGGGGTGGTGCAGAATGTAGTGTACCGGTGTACCCCAGATGGTGCCACAGGGCTTCTGCTTCCAATTTCATCAATGTCAGCCTATTCCTTCAGAAAGTAGTGACCCTTAATTTTGTACTTGCTGGTTTGGTTCTGGGGCATTTGGGGTCAGACTTGTGTTGAGAACACTCTGCAAGATGCTGATGACAATCTCTTCTTCCACCCCTCCTCTCCCCCTGCAAACTCAGCTTTGAGATCTGGTGTAGTGAGTACCTGTTTGTCTCCTAGAAGCTCGACGAGAGTTTTCTCCATCCCTCCTCCTGGTGCTTAAGTGGGGTGGAGAGCTGACGCCAGCAGGAAGAGTCCAGGCAGAAGAGCTGGGGAGAGCCTTTCGCTGCATGTACCCGGGGGGCCAAGGTAAGCCTTGCCCATGTGTTTCCTGTCCCAACCTATGGCTGGGACAGGCTGCCCTGCCCAGGTGACCCATCACCAGTGTGAGGGATGCTCAGGCATCTGTGGGCTTCTGCTGCCTATTTGACTTAGGTTATCACTGCTTTTGTTCTTTTGAGTTCACTCGGTGAGGATAAAGCTGGCTAGAGATGTCTGCCACGGTGGTTGAGCTTTAGTGTTCTTTCAACTGACGTGCCAGTATTCAAAATAGAGAAGCTGATTATACTGCCAGTGTCAGAGCATTAATTTTGAGTTTGTTCTCTGTTCCAGGTGATTATGCTGGTTTCCCTGGATGTGGCTTGCTCAGGTTGCACAGCACCTACCGTCATGATCTCAAGATCTACGCCTCAGACGAGGGACGAGTTCAGATGACAGCAGCAGCCTTTGCAAAGGTGCCTCCTCTCTTTTGGGCATCTCTTAGTTTTGCTACATTAGTTCTAAAACATGCCAGTTCTAAAGGAAGACCTCTGGTGATGAGGAAGGATCTGTCCTAAGGGCTTCCCCCTCTCTGGGAGGCTGGTGGTGCACTATGCTAATACAAGTGTGTGGCCGATACTGGAAGCCCAGCATAGCTGCTCGTGTGTGTTACCTTTAGTATCCTGTCCAGGGCAGGACTCTGACCAGAGAAGGAGTTAGTGATGGGGTATTGCTGGTCTTTGATGTTAGAGCACATCGAGCCTGTTGCTGAGGATTAATTGCCTACAAAACTAGTGTTTTTTGGATGGCTGCCCAGCTGGAGGAGTCATTCCTTGACTGCTGGATTCAAAAGGGGAATGAATCTTTTGGTGCAGTGTGGGGAGTTGGGGAGGAGACAGGTTTACCTGCAGTTAAAGCTTGAGCCAAGGGGAATCCGGTGGTGACCTTAGCTGTTTTTCAGAGCCTCTGCTGTATCAACATTGTCCAGCAAACAGAGTTGGCTGTTGAACAGTTGCCCAGACAAATCTGGGGCTGCTGCAGGCAGAGCTGGCCCCTTGCCTCAAAGGCTCTAGTGGCATGCCAGAGTCACTGGTGGCTGTAGGTGCTGCTGCTGTAAAACTGCTCTTCACGGGCAGTTGAGACTTTCCTCAAGTTGACTGAAGGCTGGCCATGACACAATCAGAAATGTTTGTTGCTTGGGTTGCACATAGCTGAAATCTTGTCCTGTGTTGCTTTAGGGTCTGCTGGCCCTGGAAGGGGAGCTGACCCCCATCCTGGTGCAAATGGTGAAAAGTGCCAATATGAACGGTCTTCTGGACAGTGACAGTGACTCCCTAAGCAGCTGCCAACACAGAGTGAAGGCACGGCTGCATGAAATCATGCAGAAGGATGCAGCGTTTTCTGAAGAGGATTATGAAAAGGTGAAGCACCTACATGGCTTTATTTCTTCCTGTGTCTGGAAGGAGAATAGCATTGCTCCAGTGGTTTGATGTAAAGCCTGCTGGTACGTGAGCAGCCATTTGGTTAGTCAGATCAATTCTGGTCAAAATTACAGGATATAAACAGAATTTAGGAAGGGAAAGGGCAGGCTGATAGCCCCGACCTTCTCCAAGTGAAAATCCTCAATGTTGCTCCACAGTCCCGTTCAAGAATCATCATGGAATGTACCTTCCTCTCCCTTTAGAAGTCCCAGCGCATTTTATTCTCATGAGTTCTCATGGTTTACTACACGCTCCCCAGAACAATCCCAGTAGCTATGGACAGGGAGTATGCCTGGTCAGATTCTATATCCATGCTCTGTGCATGTGTGAACAGATCCTTTGGATGCAAATCCTTTTGTGGTCCTGCCAGTGTCTGATAACTGCAGAGCAGAGAGCATGGGCTACCTCCAGCACAGAAACCAATAAAAGCACTATAGCTGCCTCTCCAACAAGTCCCCAAAACACTGTTTTTCCCAGACTGAGATCTGATTACCGGACTGAAATCCATTACCATTAAGGAACGTATTTATTACCTCAAAGAACAACTTAAAACTTCCGTGAAGCCCTTCTGCTCAAGCACGGAAGCAAAGTGAGACAAGAGTGGATATTGTAGGTGGAGGAAGGTCTGATCTGATCTAATCTAAGAAGCTGTGTGCTCCCTCTGAGTTTGGTTCTGAGAAAGTTTGTAAAGCATTCCTAACTACCCTTAGGAGTCGGCCAGTTTATTATGCTTAGTGGGGAGCACCACTTCTGTACCTAATCAAAGGCAGTACCGCTGTGAAAGGCAGGCATTTTGTGTTCCCAGTTTGTAAAGATGCTAACTAATCTCCACTGTTGTCTTCTCTCAGTTAGCACCTACAGGCAGTGCTTCCCTGCTCAACTCCATGACATTTATCCAGAACCCAGTAGAGGTCTGTAACCAAGTGTTCACCCTGATTGAGAATCTCACCTCCCAGATACAAAAACGGCTGGAAGACCCAAAATCTGCAGGTGAGCCTGACAACTGGAAAGTGTCTGGGGCAGATGCCTTTATTGTTGTCTTCAGAGCAACCAAACACCACTGTGCTTTACGTCTGTTTCTGGTAATTCTAAAGTGACATTGTGTATGTGCTGTTGATGTAGAAGGCTCCTATTCCACTTTCCACTACTGTTAAAGAAATTATGTGTGTCTTGGGTTTCAAGTGAGTGTAAACAGTAGCAGTACAGCCTGGAGAGGTGTGCCTGATTTTTTTTTTTCAAGCATTTCCTGGAGGGGGGGCTCAGGACTATAAACAGCAAGTTTTTCAGCCATGATTTGCTCATCCCTAAGACCTTTCCTAATAACGTTGCAGAGGTTTTCAGAAGGCATCTCTGGTACATTTAACAGGATTTATGGCAGACATAAGCCAACAAGCATGCAGTTTCACTTTTCTCAGTTATTTTGGAAGTAGCATATTGCTGCAGGTTAAAACTCTGCGCAACAGGTCCAGTGGCTTTTCCAGTCTAAGACTCCTGTGGGTGACAATAATCAGAGCCCTTCTGTGCTCAAAATCTATGCAGAAGTAGTCAGGATGCGAATGTGGTTTGGTGCTCTCTGCTGTCTAGACCTGCAGCTGTACCACAGTGAGACTTTAGAACTGATGCTGCAACGCTGGAGTAAGCTGGAGCGAGACTTCCGCATGAAGAATGGGCGTTACGACATCAGCAAGATCCCTGACATCTACGACTGCATCAAGTATGATGTACAGCACAACTGTGCTTTGAAGCTGGAAGGCACAGCTGAACTCTTCAAACTCTCCAAAGCCCTGGCAGATGTGATCATACCCCAGGTAGAGCTTGTCCTCCTATGTGACCATGTCTGTGGTGCCAGTTTGTGACCCCTTTCCCAGTCTGATTTTTCTCCTTTCCCTTGCACTAATATTAACTCTACAGGCAGCATGCCACAGGCATTTCTCAGATATATCGCTTAGTGTTTGTGCAAGACCAAAGCCATCTATGACTTAAGATGTGGCAGGGCTGCCTTCCCGGAGGACCAGAATGGCGAAGAGCTGGCAGCAGCCTTTCCGTGCTGCTCGCCGTGCCGTACAGTGCAGCGTCAAGCTGAGTGCCTGCGCCACAGCAGCGTCCCGCTCTCCACGCACAAAGGTGGACAGGAGAAGGGAGGCTTCTGCGTTAAAAGCGAAGGCTTGCTCTGGCACGTTTGTTGTTCTTGTTTGCAGAGTTGAGTTGCATCTCACAAAGTTTAGGGCTGTGCCCATGGGAGGGGACAGGAGGGCCACATGCGGTGGATCTCTCTATTCCCCATTGCTCTGTCCCACTGCTGGCAGAAATGCTTCCTTTATATGGGAAGAGCTCCTGCCAGCAAGGTCCAATTGCGCATGTGCCCATGAAGAGCAGAAGTGGTCTTCTAAACTTCTTCAGAGTGTCACCAATGAGATGCAGTTTGGCTATTTCCAGCATAGCACTTCAAGTTTTATCTCTGGAAATAGCAACTGTTGCATTGATGCTCCTGCCAGGTCAGGATATTAGTTTGATTGGCATGAGAAGAGGTTCCCTGATGGTACTTGCACCTCTCAGCTGTTGGAAGAATACTCTCTAGAAAGATTGGGGTTCTTGGGGGGGGCTCTCTGTTCTCTGTTACCCTCTACAGTAAGTGGGGGAAAAAAACCCAAACAGAAGCGTGCTGAGTGACATTTCCCTTTCTGTCCTTGCTTAACTGTAGTGATGCTTGCTGACAGGACAGTTGAAGTCTGGCTTTCTTTCGTGTGAGGGTGTGACAAAGAACTAGGGCTCAAGGGTATCTGTTGTTTTGTTCCTGCAGGAATATGGGATTAATAAGGAGGAGAAACTGGAGATTGCTATTGGCTTTTGTCTTCCTCTCATCAAAAAGATTCAGTTGGACCTACAGAGAACCCACGAAGATGAGTCTGTCAACAAACTACATCCCTTGTAAGGATTGTGCTGCATGCTGATGCCGGTGGGGAGGGCAGGTTTGGAACAGTGTGTGGGAACCATGCCAGAAGAGTGTAACTGGTGTGGGAGGAGGCACTGAACATACACTGAAGGACACACCAAGAGAAAGTCATGCTGGTGCTCCTAGAACTGGAAGGGAAAGGGAAAGGCACATTGAGACTGCTGAGCGGCAGCATGGTACCACAGAAGCTTAAACTCACTGTGGTTGGATGGTGGTGCCTTCATCCCTGTCTCTGCAAGGGGCAAGTGCTGGTGTGATGAGGCCACCTCTGCCCACCATGTGTCTCCATTAGGATATCACAAAACTTGCTGCTTCTGTGCCCGGTGCTCTCCCTCTTTGTTCTATTCCTGCTGCTCTCTGACGGCTCCCAGCGTGGGGTTATCTTGCTTGGCTAAGTGTGTGGAAATGCTGCTCTGTGTAGATGGCATTGACTGGCAGGCTGTGAGTAATGCTGTGCTGGTTTTGGTTTAAGGTACTCAAGAGGAGTTCTGTCACCAGGTCGCCATGTTCGGACGCGGCTCTACTTCACCAGTGAGAGCCATGTGCACTCTCTGCTCAGCATCTTCCGCTATGGGGGGCTCCTGGATGTAAGTGTCCCAGCAGTGGCCACAGAGTAAGCCTCCCTGCTTTTTCTCAGTGGCCCTTTCCAAGGTGGACAGTGTACGTTTGTAGGTTGCCCCTCTAGCCAGCTCCCCCAGTAATGATGTCATCAGTGGTGTTTGGCCAGCTCCATCTCTGCTGTGTTTGCACGCTGCAGCTTCCTGCCTTCCTGGCATGCAGGAGGATTGCTCTTCCCCCCCAGACACTGTCTGCCTTGCTTCTACAGAGGCGTTTTCTCCAGGAGCTGTCCCACTGGTTTCAGATGAGTAGACCTGTGTAGGGGGACAGGAGGATGAGGCAGTGGGAATGAGGGAATTTCTCTCTTCCTGCTTCCTTCAACCCTTTATTTCAAGATCTTGGCCCTGTTATTTAGCGGCTGTTAATTCTAAGTCAAGAAAATTGCTTTGATTACAGGGGAAGTGACTGGAGGTTGCAAATGCATTGGGGTTGCTCTCTACCAGAGGGACAGGTGACACATTTTTAAGGGACTTACTTGTCCAGCCCAACCTTCACTTGCTCTTATAACCTGCTTCCTGAAGGAACTGGCCTGCAGACCCTAAGAAAAGCTCTGCTTTAGGCTCCTCAAGAGGCCCTCTGATATATCTTCCCATTTTTAACCATGGTGTTCTGCAGTGGGCTTGCTTAGCAGGCGTGATTTCTGCCGTCTGTGGAAGCTCAGTGCATCTGTAGGCAGTGATCACGCAAGTACCTATGAATTGCTCACTGAATAAGGTGCTACTTTTTTCCCCAACTTGAGTGTGAGAGGATGCTGTGTTGCCAGCACAGGGATATTAGGCTGCATCGGGGTTCATTTGTACCCATGGGGCTCATTTCACATCCATCAAGGTGGTGAGATGCTCCACAGCAGTGTGAGTGTGGCCATTCCCCAGCAGTGCTGGGAAGCGGTGAGGGGTGGGCTGCCCTGCTCGTGGAGGAGCCCAAGGAGCTGGCATGGCTCTGTAGACTTTTCATTCAGCATGGTGTGAAAGCAGCTTATTTAACACAAGTTCGTCCCTTGTGTTTTCTTTGAGAATTCTCTCAAGTGCTCCATTCTGTAGGGCACTATTTGAGAAGGGCTGTGTTTGGGAACCTGCTGCGGGCTCAGTCAGCATGGCACAGGGCTTGCAGCTGCACGTGGGCTGTGTGGGGAGCTGTAGTGTCCCCCTGTGCAGCTGCACCCCGCCCCCCTTGCAAGGTCATCCCTCTTCCTGGAAGTTAAGCAGGTGGCTTTTGTCCTGACGATGTTGTTATCTTGTGGAGAGACAAACTCTCTCAGAGCCATGTCACTGAACGCTGCGAGGTGTCTGCTGTTGCTTATTCCATGCGACTGTTTATGTATCAGGAAAACAAAGACCAGCAGTGGAAGAGAGCCATGGACTATTTGAGTGCTATCTCAGAGCTGAACTACATGACCCAGATTGTTATCATGCTCTACGAGGACAACAACAAGGTGAGGGATAGAGCTGTAGGATAAAATCCTTCCTGCTGCGATGGGAGGCACAGTCCCCAGAGGAGTTCAGCTGGGAAGGGTGTAACCTGAACTCCCTCCGCTTGCGAATAGAGACGGACAGATTGCTCACAGACCGCCGGTTGTTATTTTTAGGTGGGAGGCAGTGACCCAGTTAATGCTTGTTACATGTAAGCAGAATGCCACCCTGAGCAGTAAAACCAAACTCGAGTAATCAATACTGTCGTTTTAAAGCATTTCCTAACACAAAATAATGTGCTGTTCCTTCATTACAAATGAACAGTAGGAAAAGATAAATTAAAAAATTATATTTGGCATTTTTTCTCCAAATATTTGTAGAAAATAATCAGAAATTCCACATTTGTAAACATTTTATTTTAAAAATATACTTATAAAATTAGGGAAGTATATAACGATATCTTCAGGGGGTAAAGGGAAGCATTTAAAAACCAGCTGGAATGTGGAAACTGATGGTGATGACCATAAGTAGGTTTGGCACCGAATTGCACCTCCTTACTCCCAGGTCCCGTGAGTCGGGTCCTGGGCTGCAGGAGGGTGTTGTGGGTGAGGCGGTCAGTCCCTTCTGCCATACACTACAGAGCTAGAATCTTGTTTTCACAGAGCCGGTGTGGGGTTCTGATGGTAGAAGTGGGTTAGTGCTGTTTGTCAGAAGACCCCACAACTAACTCTGAAAAGAGCTCCTTGTAGTGGTGTAAATCTGTTAGTCAGTGGAGATGGTGAAACTTGGGGTTTTATACCTTGGTGCCAGATACTGTAAAATCTCTGGCTTCCAAAATAAATAAATAAAAGATTAATATCAGAGACAGTTACTTAAACGTTGGAATAACCTGACTAAGGATCCAGGAGGGAACCAGGCTCCCTCTGTCCCAGCGTGTGCTGGTTTTGCAACAGGAGTGGATCAGAGGGGACTATGGTTTAAGTCTGTATATGTATATATGTATATATATACACACGCCCATACAGACCGATTCTGGCTTGGTCCTCCAGTGGCTGTTGTCACAAAATAACAACAATTTGAATGGCTCAGCTTTGTGCTAATAAGGGCTGTCCTTTTGGGTGAGACAAACCTGGAGCCATTATGTTTGTGGTTTCTTGCTGTTTCCCTCCACAAGGATGTGCTTGGGCTGCGTGCCGTGCCAGCATGGCGGGGTGGCCTAGGTCCGGACCATGGGGGGACTGTTTTTTGTTTATTTCCTTATTCCCTGTCCCTCATGTTCACAGGACCCGTCTTCAGAAGAGCGTTTCCATGTTGAGCTGCATTTCAGCCCTGGTGTGAAGGGCTGTGAAGAAGACGGGAACGTGCCCACGGGGTTTGGCTTCCGTCCGGCCTCCGCAGAGGTGAGCGCGCGGCCTGGGCACAGGCTGTCCTGCCAGCTGGGCGCGTGGGGAGCACCTTGCTGCCCTGCGCCGTCCGCGCTCCAGCGGCATGTCTTCCCCTGATCTTTCTTTCCCTGGTGCCTGCGGGCTGTCAGCGGGTTGTGTTCCCTGCCTGCCTTCATCAGGGCAGTCTCTGAGAACACCCCCTGTCCTCCTGAGCTCAGCAGAGCTGGGACATCCAAGGCTGGAGTCAGCGCCCGGGCAGTGCTGCGAGGCCATGTGCCTGTAGGTGTCAATGTCTCCTTACTGCAGAATGAGGACAAGAAAGCAGACCAAGGCAGTCTGGAGGACCTCTCCAAAGAGAAGGGCATCGATGAGCCAGACCGTGCACAGCAAAGGTCTCCGCAGCCTTCCGAGCCAGTCAGCATTCAGCGAAGATCACCGCTGATCAGGAACCGGAAGACAGGGTCCATGGAGGTAACAATGTGATGGGTTGCTGTTGGCTGTTCTAATTAAAGTCTTTTGCTTGGTTTTGGTTTCCTGGCGTTCCTTTTGATGTGCCAGAGTTTGAATTGATTCTGGAAAATGATCTGCAGAAGTTAAAAAGGGATTTTTTGGAAGGCAGACCTCCCAAATTCCTCCTCGTTGAGGAAGGACAAGGGGACCACAGGTCAGAGGAATCGATGAGGAAGGGCAAGGAAGTAAATGCTTGAGAGACACCAGTACTATTTGGATTACATGTTCTGTAGAGGCATCAGTGTAACCAGCTACAACCTCTTCAACTAGCCAGTGACACCTTTGCCTTCCCTTAGACTCCAGCCTTTGCCCCTCACAGTTCAGCTCCACATTTCTGGTTCCTGCCTCCCATTTAGGGTCTCATGCAAATTGGAGGTCCCTGCTAACCAGTGGGTCTGTTAGTGTGTTTAAACTGTCAGGGTTTAGAACTGTCCCATTCACTGATCTGCTAAAGTAATGAAGATCAATTTTACTGTTCTTACTTCCCTCCTTACATGTCCTGAGGCCTGAGCTGGCACCTCCAATGTGCTCTTCAATTGCCCCTCCTTTGGGAGGGGCTTCACAGGCATTCTTGCTGTCTGTTTTCTGAACCAGTGAAAGCAGAGAATCAGGGCTTGAGGTGTTTCTTATCTGGCTTCCACCTCTGTGTCACTCATGATGCAAAATTTGAATGCAGCCCTCAGCGTCTCTTTGCAACAAGCACATAGGAAGTTAAAGGGGATATACCTTCCTGTTGCTAAGGAAGGAAGTCTGTGTCCCAGTGATCCCAGCAGGAGTCTTGGGAGACAAGGAGCTCAGTACACAAGACCCTTCATATTTTTGAACTCTCCACTGTTCCACAAGCCAACACAAATTTGAAGTTAAAATTGAGCGTGCACTGTCGCAGTCTTAGCACATGAGTACCTTTATGCTTCTTGAAAGCTGTGATTTTCAGGAAGGCACATGCTTTTCTTTATCATCAGTTGAGACCAGTGGGTAACGCAGAGCATGACGCTGATTACACTGTCTGTCTTTGCAGGTGCTGTCTGAATCTTCTTCCAAATCAGGAGGTTATCGCCTCTTCAGCACTTACTCCAGACAGTCTTCTGAAATGAAGCAAAGTGGCCTAGGTACTGTACTTGACCTGTATCCAGCCTGCTCACCTGTACCTCTGTGTGTCTGTGAGCATCTGACTGTCTTTCCGCACATACATCTGGCTTAAGTTCCTCGTACGTCTCTCTGTGTGTATTGTGTCTTTTCCTACTGTTACCATGTAGACCCCTGTAGAGACTGTTTTACTGTATTTCCTTCCGTGTATGATCTTCTCCTTCATCTTCTAGCAACAAAAGATGTGTTTTCCTTCCTTTATAGTGTGGGAGCAACAGAGCAAGCTGCGTACTTGCAGGTTGGCCATCTGGTTCTGTGTCGCGATCATTTGTTGTGCTGTTTCAGAACTTAGTAGTCAGAGGTAGTGTTACAGGAGAGCTAGCGCGCTTTCTGCTCTGCCAAACAGCAGCTTAGGTGCACAGCTGCTCGTCATGTAAGACTGTTCTATTTCTACCTTGGCTTCATGAAGGTCTCTTTTATGGAACAGATCTGTCACCTGCAATGGTGTCTGACAGCTCTCTGAGCTGGAATCTCTGGTTAGCCATTCTTGGCATGGTAGCCAGTGGAAGAGAGTGTTTTGGGGCACTTGGTGTTCTCTGCCTGTCCGTGAGATCACCATTCCATCATCCCAACCTAAACTATGTCTTAATAGTTGAAATTCTTCCTGAAATATTTTTGCAAAAGCAAAATCTATTTGGAAACTGAAAAGCTGCCTTTGTTGTCATGAGGTTCAAAGATAGCTGTGAAACCTAGATCTTGCAGGTGACTAATAGGCACCAGGAGGTGGAAATGCCCAAGTTACGCCCACTTTCTTTTTCCGTAGAACCATTATTGCGTTATGGCATGGCCATAGACTTGCAGCAATTCTGACTCATCAGTTCCTCACTCTGTTATGTCCACACCCTGCAGCTGAGAGATTTCTGAAAGGCCCAATCATTTCTTTGTCACTTTTGAATGATCTGTTTCTTCAGAAGCTAACTCTTAATGTAAAGGGAATTTTCTTCAGAGTGGTTAGGAAGTGTCCCTGGAGTCTGCCAGCTATGCTCCCAGCCAGCTGGAAAAGTCACAGAAGGAACGGCTGATGCACATTATTTTCATAAAGGCACAGTAGCCTTGGAAACAGTGATCTTTGAGTGTGCTGTTTCATGTGGTGCATCTACTTGGTTCTGCCTTTCACGAAGCACCTGTGGGTTCAGCAGGCTGTAACAAAGGGCCTGCCTTAGGCCTGGGGAGACCTGCGGTCGTTCTATGAAGCCACCTGAACTGATAGGAGGATTCTGAGGTGGCACACAGTCAAAGAAGTGCATCTGCTTGGAGAACTGCTGAGCACATCAAATGCTACATGCAAACTGTCTTCACTCTTGAAGTTCCAGAAGGCATGTGCTCTGGAGAGCAGGTACTATAGCCCATTTACTGCAGCCTTTTCCAGGTTTCTGAGGAACGTCTGTTTTGGCAATAGAGAAGACCACTACTCTACTGGACCCTTGTACAGCACTACTCTTCCTTGACAAAAAAGTCTGCAACGTGATCTCGGCAGGACTAATTTCAGGTTATTGCCTGACTTGCCTCGCTGGGAAGCCTGTGCTGATCTCTCTCCCAACTGTGAAGTTCTGCAGAGACAAAACTTTGAGCAGGAATTGCTAGACCTGATCTGGGACAGTAGACCCCTAGCTGGAAACTCAGTCCAGCTGTCTTTCTTCTCTACTGAGTCTTGCAGCTATGGGCTCAGGAGGGTTGAGCAGGAGTGAGCTGTGATGCAACACCAGTTTGCACAATCCCTCGCTATTGGACACCTGAATTTCTCTTAACCTGAGAACTGTTAAGAAGAACAATGCCTCTTTTCCTGTGAAAGTAACACTCTTTGAGGAATCTTCCGATTCCTTTCCTACTTGTTTTGTAGGAATCTAATTTCTGTCCCCTTTAGGATCTGAAATGTGCTCGCTCTGTGAGAAATAACATAGAACTCACCGGAGCTTGAGCTTTGGCTTTAATACTTCTCTCAGCAGCTGTGCTATGGGGGGGGGTTCATTCAGATACTACTCACTCTTCCTGAGCTTTTCTGAAGCAGAGCCTGTCTCCTGTTGCCTGACCTGGTCAGTGGCTGGCCGTTGTTATCCCCGGGAGGATGTCTGCGCAGGCATAACCTCTGCCTCTGGCGTGCAGGAGTGGACAGCAGGGCAGAGTCCTATAATGACCCTGCTGTCAGAGTTGTGTCTTCGCTGTCATTTAAGAAATGCCTCGAACTGTCTGGAAAAAGGGTGGGCTGCAGCTCCCCTTGTCTGTGCAAAGTGGTGCCGTGGAGTTTGCCACAGTATTCTGGGCAGGAGCAAGTGCATTACTGTGCACTGCTTGCAGTAGCGTGTCTGTGTCCAGCCTGGGCAGCCTGGGGAAGTTGCAGTGCCTTTCTTTGCATTCAAGAATGCTTCAAAATGGGGTGAAATCACCCCTTGCTGTTTGAGGTGGTGTATTGCCGGTGGGCAAGAAGCTTTGTGCGGAGCCTCTCGTCGGGAAATAAGGGATGTCCATTTTTTAAACATCCAAAACCCTGAGTGTACATCTGAAAATTAAATGAAAAAAAAAGCTCCAGCACATACAGTAATTTCTAGCAAAAGCTTCTACATCTTAAGTCCACGTGGCTGGTATACCACTGTGTTCTTCAGGAGGCATGTGTGTTTACTTTGGCTGCAGTGATCTCCTAGAGTTCGCAGCAGACAGTTGCTGTCACCCACAGAGTTGTCTGTAAATTCCCTTCTGACTGAAGGGATTCCTCTGCCTGCTGTAGGACAGCAGAAACGCTGGGCTGTCCTCAGCTTTGTGATTAGTGGCATGAGGTTGATGAAGACAAAGTCATAAGAATCTTCTGTTCTATATTTATCTGCCAGTAAATGAATTTGTTGGGGCGTTTTAATTTCTGTTGTTTGTTTGTTTGTTTGTTTGTTTTTAAGCCACAGAAGGATGATTAGGAGCATGAGCCTGGCTGCTGCTTGACAAAATCCTGTTTGCACTCTGACAGATTGCAGTTCTTGCTGAGTCAGCACTGAGCTGCAAGTCAAGGCAATAGGAGGCAATTTTCTGAGACTTGTATATCAGTCACCCTGCTGGCAAGAGTTCGTTGACTGCTTGTCCAAGGACACGTATGTGCCAGTCTGTCCTGTGAAAAGCTACCAGCAGTGTCACAGTGGTGGAACAGCTTAAGTTCAGTGTGAACCCTTTTGGTCACCCCTGACTGTTCCCAGGAGCAGATGTTGTCAGCTTAGGCTGAGTTTACATGTGGATAGCTCAGAACTCAGGATCCGTGTGTTTTCTCCAGAGAAGCTCTGGCTAACAAGGAGCTTTGCAGAAGAAAGAGCCAAGATCCCAAAGAGCAACAAGTGGACATGAGGCAGCAGTGTGTCCTTACAGCAAAGAAGGCCAACAGCATGCTTTGCTGGATTAGCCAGAGTGCAGCTGTCAGGCTGAGGGCTTTGGTTCTTCCCCTCTGTGCAGCTCCTAGCTCCTGAGAGCGAGAAGGGTGTGGAGGCAGCGGCTGTACGCCGAGTGCAGGGCAGGGGATGGGGGCTGGAGCAAATGACCTGGAGGGGAGAAGCTGAGGGAGTGGGGTTTGTCCAGATCAGAAGCTGTGGGGAGTGGAGACCTTAATGTTGTTCAGCCACCTAAAGGGAAAGTTACAGAGACATATTGTCCTCCAAGGTGTGTGGTGACAGGACGAGAACCAACAGACACAAGCTGCAGCATGGGCAATTCCAATTATCTAGGAGGACCAAACTTTTCACCGTGAATGTGCCAAGTAGTGGAACAGGGGCCCAGAGAGGTTGTGAAGTCTCTTTCTTGGAGGTAATCAAAACTTGCCTGGACAAACCCGATCAAGTTAATCCTGGCTGGCCCTCCTGGGATGTTGAAAAGAAGCTTCCAGAGGTTCCTTTCAACCTAAACCATGCTATGATGCTGTACTTTAGACTAGAGCTGCTTACAATGTAGACAGGATCTACTGTTAGCAGTAGTAACAGTTGCACTGTTCCAGTTAAAGATTAATAAGCAGGTTTTTTGCCTTGGCAGACAAGGTGGAACAAGATCAACCTGCTTGTTTCTGGAAGCCTTTTGTATGTAGGAGTAATGTTTTTAGCAGTTGGTATTCTCAATACAGAATTCAGCATCAAGGCGGTTTAGCAGAGAATTTGTAGCCAATTGGTGGCTTTGCCTGGCCGATAATGAGGTTTTGGCTCACTCCCAGTTGCTTTCCTCAGTTGTTTTAAATTTCCTCCTGTTTTAAATGCCCGATGTTCGTTAAATATCACCTAAAGTCAAGTCACTCTGCAGAACACCGTGCCTTGGAGAAGCAAACACCAGCAGTTGCCAAAGCCACCGGCATTAGGTTGCCCTCCTACGCACGAGACAGTCTTGCAGGCCGTATTCCTCGCCGCAGGATAAGCAAAGTTCCATGCTGTGTGCACATCTGGTGCTGTACCAGTGTAGTTCATGGAACAGTTGGACCTACCCTGGAGAGCAAGGCATGGCCAAGTGAATGTGAGATATCATCTGGACAGCAGCTTGTGAAAGAAAGCTCTCTGGTCACGTTGCTTTCCTTACTGCTTGACAGAGTGATTCATCCACACTTGTTGATCAACAGATCAGGCGCTCCTTCTTTTCAGTGTCCTACAGAAAGAGGAGCTTTCTAAAGAGGAAGAGCAGGGAAACGAAGCACCGTGACATGAACATTGGTGATTTGGCAGCCTGGCTTTTCTGACACGAGTCTGTAGGTTTGCTGACTGGGGGGTGTCAAGATGTTTCTCCAAGGTCAGGGCAAGAAAGACAAATGGAAGTAAACCCCTAGATGGAATTATGAATTTTCCTGGTGCTGAGTTTCGGGCTACCTGTTGTGCGTTTGGCACTACTCAGTTTAGAATGGGAATGCTGCCTCCCTGTGCTCCCCGGCATCATGTTTTTTGTATTTCCCCCCCGACCCGAGATTGCCTGCGAAATGGCCAGTTCATTCCTCATCCTTTGACTAACCCTGCTTTTCTGTAGCTGCATGCAGTGGAGATACAATACTAACACCTTCCATGCCTTTCCAGGGTCACAATGCACCGGCCTGTTTAGCACCACTGTGCTGGGAGGCTCCTCCAGTGCCCCCAACCTCCAGGACTACGCACGCAGCCATGGCAAAAAGTTTGCCAGCAGCCTGACATACAAAGACGGTATGTGTGTTCCCTGGGCCGCAGGTGGTTCATTCGTGGACTTTGGTGTCTCAGGATGCTACTGAGGCAAAGGCTGAGAGGAGTGCCAGGTGAATGTGCGTATGCGCCGCGTCCGCAGTGATGCCTTTTGTCGTATCCCAAGAAGCCGTGATCCTTGCTAGGACAAGACAGGAGCTGACATTGTGCAAGGAGATTTACGCTGATGTATGGTCTTGCTGGGGTCTGACTGTGGTCTGACATTTTCATACTACTTGCTGTTCTGGAGGAGGATTTATTAGTATTAAATATAGGTATTAAATAAGTTTGTCCTGGTCTGGAAATCCAGCACATCGCATCACCTTGTTCACCTTGGTGATCTTGCTGATGCTAAATGAAGCTTTTGTGGAGACAGTAATCCCACCCTGTGGAGACTGATCTGTCCAAAGGCAGAATGATGTGCTTTCAGGGTGGAGAGGGTGGGTCCTAGAGGAAGGCTGGGCACACAGAAAAGCCCGAGGTAGCTGTCAGAGAGCGAGTCTAATGTGCCTGAAATGCTTGAGGTAAGTGGGATACTCGGATAAAATACTGTGAAAGGACCAGGAAGTCCAGTGACTGCACAGTTCTGCAGAAACTGTCTTGAAGGTCAGCAAGGCAACCTGGTAAAATGTGTTTGAGTCATAGAATCCTAGAGTCTCAGAATGGCTTCAGTTGGAAGGGATCTTAAAGATCATCTGGTTCTAACACCCCTGCCATGGGCAGGGACACCACACTGGTACAGATGTTGCCTGGTGCAGTTGGGTGACGCGGTGTTGCCAGCTGTGGGTGGATCTGCAGTTAGTGCTGGTGCATTGAGGAGCAGGGAGCATGTTGCAGCACTCAGGGAAATTAAAGCAGAGGGAAAGGCTGAGATAACCTGGGGGAGCTGGCGTAATGCCCAAGTGCAAGTGCCCATTGTGATTCCTATAAGAAGGGCTCTTGGAGCTTCTAAGTCCTGGTTAACAGAGCACCTCTTGAGCAGCGTTGAACAAACTGCTCCATGGACGGGAGCTGCTCGGTGCGCTGTGTCCTGGGTGGAGATCTGCCTAACGCTGCACAACTCGGCCTGCCTGGCATCCCAGCGGATGTGAGATCATCTGTCCTCTCTTTTTCCTTTCCTTCTAAAAGACAGTGTTTTAATCAATACTTCACAGAATCAGTTTACAGTGCCTTTCTTACTGGGATAATAATGGACACTAGCACTGGTGGATTACAAGGCGGGCAGATGAGTGAGGCAGTCATTTTGGGCCCCTGGGGAAAATAGGAGGTTGGTTCATTTGGATTTTTGTCTAGTTTTGAGTCAAGGAAAATGGCCTAGCAAATCAGGGCAGAAAGATGCTATCCAGATCTCAGACATTTCAGAACCTCCTGAATGCTGTTGTATGGAGACCATTACATGTATTGGCTTTCTGGGTGGCTCTCCACTGTGGGACAGACAGGCTGTGAGTGATAGACAGTGGTGGTGAGCTGGAGCACTTCTGGCCCTGCTGTACCAGTCCGAGCTGCTCAAGGCAGCAAGTGCTGGCTGCTTGTAGGTCCCAGAACAAGCTCATGGTGTTCGGCAGAAGGTTAGGGTGTGAACACCAGGAGAGCTGTTGAGAAGGCCAGCAAGGGCTTTGGCTGCTTCCAGAACCCTGCAAGCAGCGTGAATCCCAGGCAGCACTCTTTCCTGGGGAAGAGCATCAAAGGCTGCTTGCTCTGTGCCCAGCTGGGATGGGCCAGGTTCTGCGCAGCCCCGGTGCTGTGCTGCCTTCCTCCGTAGGCTGCCGTAGGCATGTGCCTGCAGCCAGCAGCGCGCAGAGTCCTGCAGCGTTAGCCTAAGCTCAGGGACAAGGTCTGTGCCTGCTGAGATGCAGTTGTACCCTCAGGTATTTAAAAGGCAGAGTTAATTAACTAGGGTGTGACTAACACAGCCCAGAATTATTCATCTTGGTGTTACACTTCTCTTTTCATCTTCCTGAGTGTGCTGTGGCACACCCCGTGCTACCAGCGCCTTGCTGTCATAGGAGCAGTTGTGAGGAAGAAGTGGGGGGCTTGGGAAAACAAGTTGGAGGCAGAAGGGTGTTCAGCTGCTGGGGAAGGTAGTTTGTGGTATGAAATAAGCCCTTGATCTGCCTGCTCCTGCTCAAATGAGCACCAGTGAAATGCTCAACAGTGGCATGTAAACCAAACATCGCTAGAGCTGAACACAGTGACAGAGCAGCTCCGGCAGACTCTGGGAGCACGTTTGTGTCAAGGCCTCTTCCACAGTCATCAGGCTAATTACATTTAAAAACCTTCAGATTCTGGAGCACATCTTTGCACGTACTCTGGTATTTTTTCCTGGCTGTGGTGCATGGCTTACAGTACTTCATCAAGAGAACTTCCAACGGGCCATGTTTCTGAAGTATTTTTTTGCTTGGGGCTGGTGCTGAGGAGGGCTAAGGAACACTTCAGTGGAAGGTTATGTCCCAGTCTCAGGTTGAGGGAAGGTCCCCTGATGGCTCTGATTCAAAGTTGTCTTGTCTGACGCCAGGGCTCCAGTGAGCTGTGATGCAGTGCCATTTAAACTGTGCTGTAAAGGCAAGGGGGAGATGTGGGGTGAAATGGAGATGGTGACCAGCTGACTGACTGCAGCTCCAGGACTTTCACGCTTCTAAGGGATTGCATGCATAGGGAAGAAAGATGTCATGCTCTATTTGTTGAGTTTAAAGAAAGAAAAATTATTTTTAGGGCTGTTATCTGGCCAAGGAAATGGCAGCAGGTTTGCGAGTGGATTTAAAGATACTATTTGGCCACGTCAGTGGATGTAGCTAGAGGAGCACAATGGGGGTGTGGAGCATTAAGTTGATGTGTATCTCCTAACATTGGTGCAGAGGGATGTGTGTACAGACCCTATTGACTAGGTAGTATGGACACATGAAACATAGAAGAGAAATAAAAACATTTTCTAATATTTCCTAAAAGTTCCTGCATAGCAGCAACAGGTATGATTGGCTGGGGCCTCGCGTCAAATCCTACATACAGGCGGTCTGGTCTAGGCCATTGTTTCCTATGATAGCTGAAGAATTTCAAGAGTGGGAATAAAGTGAAGTTTTCAGTTTTCTGGGGGTTTTTTTTGGTGCATATGGAGACTAATCCACATCTTTTAAAGCTCATCTGTTTGCATCTCATCAGACGCATAGAGTCTGTCCTTGCACTGTCTTTCTGATGGGTGCTTTCTGTGGGAGAGCTTGGCCTGACCTGGGACATGGCCAGGAGAAGCTAGAGGACCACTGACAGGTGTGTCCCCAGACCTCTTCTGTACAGAAGTGCTTTGAGTGACAGAACTGTAGAGGTGTGTCTTCATGTGTCTTCTCTTTGTTCCCTGATTAGTTGGTCAGTTTACCTGTAAACTCATGAATAGCTGTTTAGCTTGCGCTAAGAGGATCTTTTGAGCTGCACTTACTGAGGCCAGAACCCCTCAGTTCCTCTGCACAATCAGTGGTGGCCGTTTTCCGTGGGCAGAGGTGATGCCCGAGCCCCGTCCTGCTGTGGTGCTGCTGCTTGCTTGGCCCTGTGCTCCTCTGCCTGCGAGCATGGCCCGATGCATCTCGCACTGGGCTGAGCCTGCGCTGCTCTCAGGATGGCTGCAAGTGTGGTGGGAAGGTATGAGATGCTGTCTGTGACTGAGAGAGTGTGGCCGAGGTCTTCCTAGCGTCAGGGGAGCACCTGGCAGGGCATCCAGGGGAGTGGGGAGCTGGCAGCGTGCAAGGAAGCCGAGAGGTTCAGGCAGACCCACAGGTAGGGTGCCTGGGGTGCAGTGCCAGTGGGAGCATGTGTTACGGGGGTCAAGAAGAAGGTGAACCTGAAAGGGTAGTTGCAAGCGTATGAAGGTCGGGGAGTCCTTAGAAACAGGCTATTAACTGAGATGATTTGTTTTTATTTCCTCAGAGCTCTTGTCTATGCCAGCCGTAAAACGATTTTCTGTGTCGTTTGCAAAGCATCCGACTAATGGTACGTTTGCTTCCTTGATTTGACGTTCCCTCACACTTCTAACCCCATGCTCACATTCAGTTCTCTCTGCACATACTCTCCTCTCAGCCTTCTTGTGGTTTTTGTGTCTGTGTACCTGGTGTGCAAACACGCTTCACCTTCCCCCATTGTCTCCTTGTGACTAACGTGTTCATCCATCCTCTGTTTCTGCTCAGTGGTTCCTCTGCTGTCCCCCACAGCATTTGTGTCCCAGGTGAGCAAACAAGAGCAGTGGCTCTGTGAATGTGCTCATCAAGCAGCCTTTAATTGCACTGCTGCCATTGAGAACGTCTGTCATGCTCCCTTTTGGAGGGTGGGGGCCGGGGGGAGAATGCCGTTGGACTCGGGGGATTTATCCACTCCATATCCTAAGAGCATCAGCAGCTTAGGTTCTCAGGTTCTACAATGCAGATTTGCAAGACCAAAACAAGGACAGCCTGAGGCTCCCCGTGTGCCACCTGGAAGAGCACAATCTGCAAGTATTCCCACTGCCCGTGGCACTCCTCAGCCCAGTCATCCTCGGAGCACTGGTAACCTCATGGCTTCTGATTCGCAAACTTGTCTGTAGGGTGGTCCCTTGGTTACTCCAAGCGTGGTGATGTTGGTGGGAGTAGGCTCACCTTTCCTGCAGATGTTATCCTAGGAAGGGTGTCTCTCCAGAGCTCTGTTGGCAGACAATGCTGGCTTGGGCCTGCTGCCTTCCTGAGGTGGGAGGGGAGCGGCACCACCTCACCCAGGTTGAGGTAACCTGCTTCACTCCCCTCACGCTCGTAGCTGTGAAAAGGCTTGGTAAAGGACATCTGACAGTGCTTCTGTTGACTTGCTACCTGTGCTTCTTGTTGCTACTAACCTGACACCTGAACTGTCAGTCTTTTCAGGTTAAAGACCACTAGCTCTGTTGTAGCAGATGCCTCAAACTAGCGTTTATTATCCAAGTCTTGCACAGGAACTTGTGAAAAGGCTTGTTTCACAGCATTGCTCTTACCCCATGGCTCCTGCTGTTGAGACAAGTTAGAACCAAAGCAGGTCACTGAAAGACACCAGGTTAAGTGTTTCTTTCTTATGTCATCAAGGCTGCTTCTGCAATCTTGTTGTTTATTAAAGATGAAGATATTCTGCTCTGCGTGATCTGGAAGATGAAAGAAGTTCAGAAGACTGTTATGAAGACCAAAATTTTGGGAAAGATGAAAGGGGAAGGGGCTTTATCATTTCAGTTAACTGAAGGGAGCCAATTTTCTGTGTTTGCTTGGTTTTGTTTTTCCCAGAGTGGCCAGCTGCTCAATTTGTTTGTATGTCTGGATACCATCTGAGCTCATGTGGTGTATGTCAGCTGGATGTGTCGTTTTATCTTGCCAGCAAAACTTGTACCAAGCACCAGTCTTTCCTAAGCCACACTGTAAAGCAACTTCCCCTGCCCCAAATACAATGTAGTGAGACTGGGCATCAGGTTTTTCCCAAGAACCCAGGGAATATTTCTAATGGCAAAGTGCTCCTTAATCAAGAAAACAAAGACAGGGGTCCAGGGAATGTGAGCGTGAAGTTAGGCCTATTTGGTCTGTTTGGCTTGGCACTGCTTTTAGCAGGAAGGATGTTCAGCCACATGAACCACTCTCCTGAGCATGCAAAATCTATTCACAGCTCTGAATCTGGAAGAGCTGCCTCTATGTGATGAAATGGGATGGGTGAACCAGAGCAGTGGCCAAGCACAGCATCAGGCCTGATGGTTTACGCCCTGGTCTTGAGAGTCTTGGGAGCATGACATGAGTCCCGAGGCTGTATATGTGGAGAAGACGTGCCTGCATGTTAGTATCTTGTCTGCCATGAAGGATATCACAGGAGATCGCACAGGGCTGTTCTGAGAGAGGAGGTCAGCACTTCTGTGCCCCACTGTTCTTCCACACTCTGAACACGGTGCTTTCAGTCAAACCCTGCTGTCCCCACGTCCCTTTTGCAGCCTCGGGTTGTTTCACGCTGGGCCATTTGCTCTCTTCCCTCTGCTGAGGCAGCTGGCAGCATTTGGATGCAGGACTCGAGCACTCTGTGGGCAGCCTGGATTTCTTCTCTCAGCTGGGGGAGGGCGAGCGTGGGCATGACCTTCTTATCTAGCCAAACCTGAGCTGTACTGGACTTGGAACGTGTCCTAAAATGTCTTCGCTTGGCAGACTTTCACTTACGAAGATGAAAGCTCACTGCTGAGGGACAGCCCCTGTGCTGCAGCTGCGTTTGGCAGAGGCTGGGCTGGGCGGGAGTCTGGGCTGCTGCAACCTGCCTGCGGCTGTGTCGATCTAAGGGTGCTGCTGGCCTGCTTGCTGGGGGTGGGACTGGGCTTCAGCGTGCGGAGCGGGTCTTTCCCACCCAGCGGCCCTGGTGCTGGCAGCTCCATCCCCACATCTCCACAGCCTCTCTCTCCCCAGCTGCACCTGCCCCTCTCCTCTCACTCTTTATGGCCCCTTTCCTCCAGATGCGCTTGAGCACCACCACGTTGCCCAGTTGCTCCGCCGTTTTTCCTCTGACTATGCCACGAGCCGGAACATCTCCCTGGATGCCACTCTAGCCCATCACCTCCAGCAGTGCTCCTACCACCTGCGCCTCTTCAGGAGCTGGCTGATCTCAGGGCAGGATGACTTGGAGTTTCTTTACGGTACTGCACGCTGCAGCTGCCTCCGTCCCGTGCTCTTGTAGCTGAGCAGGGACTCACTGTCTGCTTGAGAATGCAAAGTATGCTTTGCTTCTAAAACAGGAAGGCGTTTCGCTCACTGCATCCCTTAAATCTGGGCGGCTGCTGCAGCGAGCTGTGTGGGCTGTTGCACCCGGCAGTTTTGGAGCCTTCAGGAGTGGCCTTTCCTTGCAGAGCCAGCGCTCTTTGCCTGGCCCTAACTGCTCTGTCCATCTCTGGCAATTGGTCGTTGTCACCTTCCTTTAGCCAGGGTAAGCCCTTAGGCTCCCTCCAGGTTAGCTGCTGAGCTCCCACCGCTGTGACGCTCTGCGGAGGGGATACCCCTGTGCAGGTCTCGGTGGGGTGCCGCAGGGCATCCCGCTCTTAGCAGAGGAGCCAAAGTCAATAGCAGGAGCATGGGAAGAAAGAAGACGCAGGAGATGCTGCAGCTGGTCACGCACAGAGTGAGCTTGCTGTGGAAGTTGTGGGGAGCTGAGTGCTTCTGGGATTGTGGTGTTTCTAGAGGGACCACGTTAGGATAGGGTTGAAACTGAGCTTCTGTGTGGCTGCACTGCATGGCATCTGTTCTGCCTGGTAGGACTTTTGCAGCATGTCACGTCTCTGGTGAGGAGAGGTAGGTGATTTCAGCATTGGATCTAGATGTCATAAATCAAAGCCTGCTGCTGTTTCTGTGGTATTTCTCAGCCTCTGCCACAGACAGGAAGTCTGATGCATCAGGGTCTCAGTGCTTTTAAGACAAGTGGAAAGGTTCCTCTCCGCGAGGGGCAGCTAGCTCAGGCTGGCTGCTAATGTGTACCTTGCACCATAAAACCAGCTTGGTGCATGTGGCTTGCTGAGCTGTGTGGTGTGATGCATGGATCTCCTTTGCATTCAGACCTGTAGCTGCAAAGAGCAGAGACAGGGTAGCTTTTCAGGTAGTGAAGCAACAGGATCAAGCATTTTCAGAGCCTGGAAAATGAGAATTTTTCTTACAGTCTGTTTTTTCTTGATATGGCCCTTTCTGTCAAGTAGTAATTTGGACATGGCTGTTGCTTTTCAGATATAATTAGGACGATCCTTGGTCTCCTAGCAACAAATACTAACGAGGAGCAAAATTGCTTCAAGGGAAGAGATGCTGGAACGTAGCAGACAGCTCCGAAGCCAAAGCTGAGCTTCCCCTGCTGCAGATCTCAGCCATCTCCTGTGAGCTCCAGTAGGAACTGAGGAAATGAGCTCAGCACTTTGGGCAGCGAAACGCCAAATACTGCAGCATGGTGCTGGGTTGTGCAGCCTGCCCTAGTGCAGCCAGACGTATGAGTTACGTACCTCAGCGCAGCAGCCTTCCTGGGTGGAAAGCAGATCTCTGCACGCGGCGAGTTCGTTCTAGCTGGTTTCTCAGTCTGTCATCAAGCCCACAGTTTGTCAGCATGTTTGGGATTCCTGCTGGGGTTCTTCTCAGAGCAGACGTTTCTCTGGTCTCTGTAGCCGACTGCCCAGCTTCCCCCCCTTGTGAAAACTGTGTACTCCTAGCCTCTCTTTCTTGGCTTTCAACTGTACTTCTATCCACACAAAGACAACGTGATTTTTAAAAGATAGAAGTGGGGAGTTAGAAGTATGTAGTTGGCATCCATAGCTGGAAAGGTTAACAATAGAGCTCTGAAGCAATCTGTCTGGGAACCTGTGCTTATCTGTGTGGTCGTAGCTGGGAAAAGAAGAGCGTGAAGCAAGTTCGTGTTGGTAATGAATTGCAGTGAAACTGAAGCCACAGGTCAGCTGTGAAGACCCAGAGAACAGCCCTGTGATAATGAGCGGGCAGTAACCCAGCAGGTGATGGTCAGTGTAAATAAATGTAAGTTACAAGGGGAAACAGCCCCAGATTCATTTAGAAAATGGTGGGCTCTGATCTGACCATCAGCACTTGCAACGATGTGGAAAAGGTGGAAATTTGCAGAAAGATGTCTGTGATCGTGGCCGGAGAGGGGTGCTGGGGATCTGCAGTTCAACAGCTGTTGCAGTGCAGGGGTAGGGGGGTTCTCATGGGGTCAGCAGAGGCAACTTCCGACAGAAGTGGTTTTTTTTCCATGCAGAGTGAAGCTCCTCACCAT
>WTSP01021929.1:0-15261 GCA_025331215.1 Actenoides lindsayi | reverse complement strand
GGGGGGCGCCGCGGCCCCGGCTGCGGCGGGGCGGGCGGCGGGCGGGGAGGCAGGGCGGGGGCCGGCCACGGCCACCCCCCCTCCAGGAGCGCGCTGCCGCCACAGACACCGGCGAGGCGGGACCGGAGAGGGGGCGCCCTGGAGGGGCTGCCCCTGGGAGGGGCGATGGCCCTGCCGGGGGCGCGGGGGAGGGATGAGGTGAGGTTTACTGTTTGATGTTAGTGCTCAGAATAGCCCCCGCCTGAGTGCCTTCCCTCCTGCGGGAAGAGGGGCAGTGCGGGTGATGCCTGCACGGGCCAGCTGTCGTTAATGAGCTGGGGTGAATGCACTGAACCTTGGGTTTCAGAAAGGACTGGGGAAAGAGGGGTGAGAGTTATTTTGCTTTGCCTATAGGGCTGGTGCTGTGCTTTTTTTTTTTTTTTTTTTTTCCTTAGGAAATAAAGGGGAAAAAGCTGTGCTGATGGATACAGGAAAAGTATATCCTGTTCTATTCCACTTTTTAGAAAAGAGAGATGATACTGTGCCATAAGGTGGGCTAATAGGGAAATCCAAAGAGTTTGAACATTTGGATGAGAGGAGAGTGGAAGGAATGATGGGAAGGAACAAGGGAAAGAACACTGTAAGAGGGAAACAGGAAAGTTTCTCACAAGAAGAGGGAGTAACAGAGAATGAGTTTTCAAGTACAGGTGATAGTAAGAAAGTCAGATGATTACAGTTATTGTTAGAGAAATCCAACAACACTTCATGCAAGCCAGGGGCTGCCTGCGTAAGAAAAGGTTAAAGATGTATCAGCTGATATTGAGAAATACTGTTTACGAAAATCTTGTGGGAATCTGTATGGTTCGTGCTTGAAGTAAAATGATAGATTCGTGAGGAAGGGCTATACCTGGAAGTATAATAAACTCATGACAGAAAAAGGAAGACAGAAAGAGAGAGAGTGAAATATACAACAGCTTTTTAAATGGAATAGGAAAAAAAGAAAAAAAATATATTAAAAGATCATTGAGTAGATAAGATGCAGGAAAGAAATAAGAAACATGGATTTTATGCATTCTTTATATGTAAGAATAGGGTCTGTGTTAGAAATAGGGTATTTCATTAGAAATCTTCAAAGCAATCACATTCCAGCAACAGGCATATTGTCTTCTTTGTTTCAAAAATATCATACATGTAGCTTTCACCTCAGTTCTTAGCTAATGTTTACAATTTTTGCTTTATCTGTGTTCTTTTTATAGGTCTTCTTCAAGGTTGTTCCAGCAGGTATCACTAAATCACAAAACCTACCATACATTTTCAATCCAGTTTGGATTTCTTTGTTGATGCCTATCAAGTGTATGGCTTAAGAATGTAGTATAATAGCACTAACTTATTTCCTCTGTTCCCTGAACTTTTTTTTTTCTGTCAGTAGTTCTCATATAAATTCAAGGGCCCATTGTACTCAGTACTCCACTTTGCAAAAAGTTTATCCTTTTGTTCTTGTTTTCCCTATAGCCCCGAATGGCAACAATGATAATGAAAAGAACCTGTTTAAAACCTTAACTGAAAACATAATAGCAGACAAACTAAAGAATCCCTCTATGCGTTCAAGGACAGTGTGTCAGTGCTGGTACTCTACAGAATCAGTGTAGAATACTTCCTTTGTATATCCAGAACAGTTGATTCTTATCTTTGCCCTTAAAATAACTATTTAGTGAGGCTGCTTCTCCAGGTGTTGTTTATCTTTGTGCGCTATATACTTCAACAATGAATTGGTCTAACATTCATTTATTTGGACTGAGGTAAGCACATTTTAATTTGGATGTTATTAGTTAAAACTACCAGCACAAACTCTCCAGTTTTCTAATAAGAACAGTTCTATTAATTATAAATATAGACTATACTTCAGATCTGCAGAGTTCAAACTTCTCAGAATCCCCACTGGAAAAGAACACGCTTGTGCTTTAAGTAGCAAATTTGCTGTTGCATAATTTTGTTTTGCTAAATACAAATGTTGTTTTCAAGCTTTTGAAAATTTTCATATAGATAGTGTTGAATATTAAAATACACTCCACTGAGTGAATTAAAACAAGTCACCTTGACTTAGGAAAAGTTCCAGTTCACAAAGCACTCAATCTCATACTGTTGACTTCAATGAGATTAGAAGCATAAAAGCACACTTAGTTTTTAATCACAAGCATTGATAAAATATTCCTTAATTGTTTTAACTGTTTTAATTTTCTATTGTTTTAACTGCCATCTTTTCATTCTTTCCATATCAATACTAGTAGACTTACCTGCTCGTACGCAAAGCTGAGGACATGGCTGTGTCCAATCTTTAGAAGATCTTCATGATATCTATTAATACTTCTGGTAGATACAGTAAATTGAATGGTGAGACCTGTTTGAACATCCATTTTAAGATGAAATCCACAGAGTGCCACTGAGGTATGAATCTGTCTCAAATGTTAATGTTGAGTTATATATACTTCATACCTGGATGACAACATCGTAAAGTATTGCTCATCATTCAAAACATAGTAACTGGTATGTGTATACCATATACATACAAAGCTGATCTGCGGAGGTTAATTGAAGCATATTATTTACAAATGGAAAACACTAGTATGTTGAAATGAAAAGTTGTCACCAAAATATCTTGATGTCAATCTCTAATTCTCCTCATAAACAGCAGGCTGTATGGCTACTCTTTCTCTGGTCCAACCACTACTTAGGCATATTTGAAAATAAACCACACGTATTTATGAGCTTGAGAGATGTTCACCAGGAGTAGCCTGGGAGTCAAAAATGCTTTAAGGTTACTAGCAGGAGATGATCCTAATGTGGGTCATAACAGTAGGTTACTTTTTCTTTTGTCCCAAAAATGGAGATACTCGAAAAACTCTGTATTCAGCAAAAGATAAGCACAGGTCAATTTTATAAAGTAGCTCACTTTAATGGCAGTTTGTATAACTGAATGCATGATCATGCAGCTACTCAACAGTATTCATATAGAGGAGCCAATGTCCAGGTATGTATTGAAGGATTACTGAATGTAATTTTTGGTGTGACAGAGTTCCTGTGGAATGTTAAAACAAACTAATCATAGTGGTATTTATAAGAAATAGTTATTATCATTTTAGTGTGCCCAATCCTGGAACATGCTATGGTTCAATCTGTTTTAATGATTATTCTGTAAGAAAGCTGCTGAGAAATTTGAAAAGCTGCTGAGAACTGCAAGAACATTACAGTTTGGAATACTTTTCTAACATAAAATTAAAGTAGTTCAGCTTAAAAACCAGAAAGGTTTAGAGATGTCTTGAGACACCTTTGTGATGGAAAAAAAAAGATTGCAATGTCAAGGTAATTTTTGTAAATACGTAGAAGTAGTAAATTAGCAAGACTGGAACCTGGTAAAATATGAATTAAGAATAGGGAAAAAAAAAATCCTACTGTGAAGCAATTTAAAGACTGAATTAACTAAAGAGGGAGAAGAACTGGTCACCATTTAAAGTCTTTAAATCTAGGTCATCTCTAAGTTCTGGGTTTAATCCAGAAGCCGCTGGGTAAAATTTGATGAGCCTAGAGATTCAGAAGTTCAAATAAGGGATGGCTCTGATGTTAAAATATGTGAATCTTTAAACCTGTAAAGTTTTGTCATGATATATTCAGCTACAAAGTTAAATATATTTATTTCCTTAGAAAAGCAATGCATTGGCCTTGCGAACATTAGATTGGCTTCCAATGTAAGAGCTGAAAACCACATATATCATAATTGTAAGGAATAAATGTCTCACTCGTGTGGTCTTTACCACACTTGTATTGCCAGTTTGAATATTCCAGCATTTTAAGATGGTGTTGTGATGGGATATGACATCACTGTAGTTTTAGATCCTGGCTTTACTGAGACATGTTTGATTATGTTAATTAATTTGGCTTTCTCAGTACACAGGATTCCCCAGGATGTAATTCATTCAAGTGTGAAACCCCAGAGGCTTTGACCTATTACTAACCACAAAACTACAAATAGAAAGATGTCTTTCAATAAACACAATCCTAAAACAGAAAGGCCAGCTTTAAAATATGGTAGGAAAGTCACTACAGAAAAAAACCAAAGCAAAACAAAACAAAAGTATTGTTTAGTATATGCCAATAAGCAACAAAAGGCTTAGCAATGTATTTCAGTCCTTGAAAATAAAGCAAGGAGTCTGTATAAAAGCATTTGCCAGTTTTCTCCATAAGGAATACAGGTGGTTACCACAAGTCTGTAACATAACTCTCTTCAGAATGTACTACCTCAAATGCAAATCTTGGGATGACTAAAATAAATAGACTTTTAGCCTGTTTTGCTTAACTGTTGGCTGTTGTGTTTAATTTCTGCACGTATACAAAGAAATTGCTTCTACTTCATAGTTATTTGAATTGTCAGTCTTTTCACAAACTGAGATATTACCAACAGACTGCATGTGGTTTTCTTCAGATATTTTTGATTCTTAAGCACCTTCCATCTTAAGCAGTAATTATTTTAATTCAGATGGAGTTCACCAGTTCCAGTGACAACTGATGTTCTTGCATCCATCATGTTCTTTAGGTCTGTGCTAACTACATGAGAAGCTAAACTCTGGGGAGGTTATAGTAGTAGCAGAAATGAAAATGTGGATAAATGGTCTGTATTTCACTCCCCGTGCTAGAACTCATCCAATATTAGTAAAAAGGAGGTATATTTCAGATTTATAAGATATCATATGTACATATCAAGTTTATATATAGCAGAATTTGGAAAATATGTTGATACAGGGAGAACAGACTGGAAACTTCAATGAAAAACTCCAGAGTAAGTAATGTGTGTACACATAAACATACCAACTTGGAATTGTATAATATCTAAACATAACATTATTAAATATGTATAATTTTGTTTACAAAATGTGTATGTATTCACTTCATATGAAGACAGCTAAGCAAGGATATAAATACAATGTAAATCTGTTCTCTGTAAGTAGTCATCGCTGAAAAGAAGTGCTGAGGTGTAGCGGATGTGTTTATATTCACTGCAGTGTCTTGTCTGCCTTGGAGCAAAATCTGGTCTTTATGTGCTTATGAACAGAATTTCTGTTAGATAATGAGAGTCAATGGGAAGTTAGTATTTTCTCTATGTTTTACAAAAAAGAACAGAACAAATAGTGGTCTAAAAAATGGGCAGAAATGCCTGTGAACCATTGTGCAAAGAGTCCAATCAAAAGCAGAAAGATTTTCAAAGTAATTTCATACTTTGTTATTAGCTCCATTTATTAAGGCTTCAATCCATTAAACACTGTGTAGCTCAAAGCAAGCGAGCTGTTCTGCTGGAGTCAGAGGCCCTGTTAATGTTTTGCTGGCTTTAGCCTCGAGGGAGACAGTTCCTGATAGTTAGTGAGCACTTCTCCTTTTTTTTTTTATTTAATTACTCCTTGTAATCATAGCAGAATGATGCTTAAATACCCAGAGTAGCCTGCCATTTTCCCAGTGTGAAGCTTTAAGTTTCTTCCATTTTTTTTTTTGAGTGCCAGTTTTCTTTCTTTGCTTATGGGATAGTTTTGCATGTAAAAAAACCCCTACTTTGAGAAACAAATTGTACCTGCATAAATTGACTCCCATAGATTTTGATGCTAGATATAGGATTGCTGGCATGTGTAAAACATAGTACGGGTTGAAACTACTTTAATGATACAGTTCAAAATGTGTGGGTCTTGTAATGAGTGGAATTACTACAAGGACACCTCTGTGGTTTATGTTTTAAGCTGTATTGATGTTTGTGCTTAGAGGCAGGGACTTATGTATGACATTTTTGATATCTGCTGGCGCTGGACTACTGTTGTTTCTACTTGAGTATTTTACTTGAAAATTTTAAAAATACCCTTTTAAAATAAGCCCTTCTGAGTGCCCATGAACAGATGCAGCAAAATCATTACTGACATCAGGTTGTATGTGTATGGGAAATCGGGGAGCCCAGATTTTCTCATCCTGCTTTACACATCTTGCTTCTCATCCACACTTTACACCAGTTTCCTCACTCATCTTGCATTTTGCAGCATGTTCTGGAAGCTAATAAACTGAAGTATGAATTTAGGGAGAGACTGAACACTAAAGATGTGGATCAAAGTGGAAAATCTCCGACTAACTATTTTCTCTCTCTCATTATGGTCTGTGCCCAGCTCCAATGTTTGTACTGACTGTATACACTACATCTATCATAAGGACAGAGAAAGGACATAAATCTATCAAGAAGATTATGAGCTATATAAGTGGTCAATAACTCTATGAATTCCTGTATGACTTAAATAACTTGCAGGAGATCCTTTATAATGATGTGGGAAATTATTCAGAAATGTGAGACCTGATGTAGCTTAGTTTGATAGCTGAATTTATGAACACCACTACTCAAAAGTGGTTTTCTGAGTTGGGACTGGAAACCAAACTATTTTTGTCCACTTTTTCTTCTGTAGCTCTTCTCAAACACATTTTGAGACCTATTGATTTATTTCAGCTAATTTACTTGTTGGAAAATGTATTAATTTGGTGATAATTAATTACATAAAATTGGTTTTATACCTATTATTTTTTATAAGGAATGAGTGCTTGACAGTGTATTTGGATTTATTTGCAAGGGCTTGGACAACTGAATCAGTTGCATTGAAGTGTAATTATGCATCATCCATTAGGAACCTAATGAAGTTCAATAAGGGCAAGTGTAGGGTCCTGCACCTGGGGAGGGAATAACATCATGCATCATGGTTAGGGGTGGACCTGATGGACACCAGCTTTGTGGATGAGGATGTGGGAGTCCTGGTGGATAATATGTCAACCATGAGCCAGCAATGTGCCCTTGTTGCCAAGAATGCCAGTGATATCTTGGGGTGCATTAAGAAGAGTGTGTCCAACAGGTTGAGGGAGGTTCCTCTCTACTCTGCACTAGTGAGGCCACATCTGGAGTATTATGTCCAGTTCTGGCCTCCCCAGTTCAAGAGAGAAGAGGACCTACTGGCTAGATTCCAGCAGAGGGCTATGAAGATGATTATTGAGTGGAGCATCTCTCTTACAAGGAAAGTCTGAGAGACCTGGTTCTGTTTAGCCTGGGGAAGAGAAGGCTGAGAGGGGATCTTATCAACACTTACCAATATCTAAAGGGTGAGTGTCAAGAGGGTGGGGCCAGATTCTTTTCAGTGGTGCCCAGAAACAGGACAAGGGGCAACAGGCACAAACTAAAACACAAAAAGTTCCATTTGAACAACTGAAAAAACTTTACTGTGAGGGTGACAGAGCCCTGGAACAGGCTGCCCAGAGAGGTTATGAAGTCTCCTTTTCTGGAGTTATTCAAAACCCACCTGGATGTGTTCCTGTGCAACCTGCTCTAGGTGGATATACTTTGGCAGGCGTGTTGGACTAGATGATCTCCAAGGTCCCCTTATTGTTCTGTGATTCTGTGATCTCTCTGACCTATCCTCTTCAACAGCCTTCTTGAGAATCTCACATTTGGAAACTCTTTCAAGAAATACAGCAAATGAAATTATCCCTGAAACTAAGTAGAACAAAGTGAAACCACCCCCTACTGTACTCTACATCAACTGACCTATTAGGTCAAGCCCAGCCCTTAATCACATAATTCATTGGATCTGTGTAAACCAGAAAATGCCTCATAGCTTCAATATGTGCATGTTCTAAGCTGGAGACAAACATTTTCAGTTTAGGCATCCTTGTTCATTTTCTCCTTTTTGTTGAAATCAACTGCACTTTAAACTTCCGATGTCTGTAAAAAGGCTACAGTTGTTCTTGATCTGAATCCATAGATGTCAGGGAGAAGGACTTAAAGCATCAAAGTCAATTGTGCATGATGTTTCAAAACTACATATGTGATAATAGCAAGCAACTTCACATAAATAATTTTCATAATTGACATCAGGTCCTGAAGATAAAGGATTGCAACAGTAGTAGCAAAAGGTTGAAATTTTTCCATTTCAAAGTAAATGTTCTACATTTAGCAACCTTTAGCATTGATTTCAGTATACTCTTATATTGGCGTAGTTTACTGATGGAATTAATTATCCTTTATTACTATTATTTTAATTTTACTATTAATTGCTAAATGCGATCAATGCATTAAAACCTGACAAATAACACAACATTCAAATGTCAATGATTAGTCATGGCTCTGGTTATTTAGTCATATTTTCACTTTATGTTTATCCTATCTTCCACTTAGTATTTTCACACAGAGTGCTTTCAGTAGGCTTGACTATGAATTGGAAACCAGTCTCTGGGACAGAGAGGAGGACTGTCTTATTAAGTCTGCTCTCAAAATGATCTGAGCAGGAATATACTGACAGAAGTATTTGATATTACTTACGATTCTACCTGAGTGTAGTAATCTATTAAAGACGGTTGAGCCAGCTTGAAATAATTTGGCAATGCCAATAACCATGCTGTGGTGATGCTCTGCCTTGGCCTAATTAGTTGTGTTTGGAAGGGACAGGATATACACTTGCTTGATAGTACTAATTACTTAAAGAAATCCTTTGTTTTTGCAACAGTGTGTACTCTGAAGCTGAACATAGGTCTGGAAGTTGACTTCTGAGATATTAGGTTTAGTCCACAGCTATTTTGGGTAATCACACCATGAAAAGTTATCCACGGTTTGACAAATATACATTGCATTGTAAAAATATCTTGCCCTTTTTCTCCTGCTGCTCCTAGAGGGGTAGTATCTCATCAATTCATGCTTAGAATTTTTTTTCTAATTTCAAACCCTGGCAAGTTTAAATCCAAATACCATTTTCTGTTTGATTGGTTGGGTTTTGTGCTTGTGGGTTTTTGCAACAATATTATTCCTTTCTCTCCTTTGTTTTTACCTCAGGAAATGCATTTACCAAATGGACCAAGCTTGCTCAGTCTCCTGAGTAGCTTTTCTCACCTTTTTCCAACTTTGAATTTCTCTTTCTCAAAACTAAATGATGAGAATAAAATGCAATATTCTGCAAAAGGTCAGTTCAGGACTTTATAGAATGGCACTAGTACTTCCCTAAAAATATAACTTTTCCAGTACGTGGGGAAACACCAAGAGAATATTCTGGACATGCACTATTCATTTGGAATGAAATCAAAGAAAATAAACAAAAATATCCTTGTTCATAAGCTTTGGACCATCTTGTTAGGTTTTATTTTAGATTTATTTTAGTATTGCTTATCTTGGTCCTTCATTTGTGTTCTTCAGAGCTCATGAAATCTACTGGATTCAATGTCTTTTAGTTTAAAACAATTTATCAATAATTTGATTACATCCTGACATGTGCTGCAGTGATCAGTAAATGATCATGACTTAATACTACATATAAAACTCTAAGGCTAGATTTCTTGGTGTGGTGTAGATCTTCTATTCAGCATGATGCCAGTTTTGTCATCTAAGTCCTCTATTGAGTTTCCAAGTGGTAAAGCAAGGCAGCCAAGTTCCCAAAAGAACCAACATCTCCTCAATGCAGAACAATCCTGCACATGGGCCCAGGAGCCCTATTTAAGTTCAAGACTGAGCCTTCAGTCCCAGTCTGAGCTATATTGTAGGTGTTTCAGTCTCCAGTCCTGTCTCTTTCTGCTCCAGGCTGGACCTGTGTTGTAGCCTTTCCTCCTGTTCCCTCTTTGGTCCATCTCCTGCTGCCCCTTGATAGTTCTCCTCACTGGACATGGTTCACCCCTTGATGTGTCTGGTGCTATCAATAGACCCTGTTACTAGCATGTGACTCTGTCCACTCTGTTTGGGTGATGTGGGATTGCACCTCAATAGAGAGGCCACGGCTTGCATTGGGTATGCTCTTGGCCCCTGTCTCACCTTCCCTCCAGGACCAGTCAGCCTTTGCAGCTCCCTGATGCCTTGCTGTACATGTTGCATGAAACCTCTAAGCTTCTAGGACGATGAAAACTCTCTGTGAAAGTGCATTGAAAAGTGTGTATGAAGACTCAGCAACACTGTATACAGCTTATTGTACCCATATCCATGCTTTGATGATTTAAAAAAATATGCTAGTGATGGCAACTCTCAGAGAATATATTCTCCATTGGTTTATTCCTCTCATGTCAGCTTCAATGGTATAGATTTGTGGCTAGTTTTCAAGAAGTACAAGAAGTATTAATCAACTTGATATGCCTGGCTGAATTTAATTCTTTTTTTTTTTTTCAGTACTAATACATATTTATTACGGCAAAAAAGTATAATACAAAAATACGTGAGTCATGTACAATATTTCTCTGATTTGAATGCTAATATGCTGTTCATACAAACACCATACACAACCACAATTTATTGATGATGGATACCACTTTTTTTAAACTTTAATGAGTGTCATGTCAAAGTATAAACAAAATTTAAGGTGTTTATTTAAAACACATTTAAAATTCATAAACATCCTAAAGCACACGCTAATTTGTCTCCTATAAAAGAAGGGTTTTGAGAAAAACTTCTGATAATAAAGTATTACAAGGTAGTAATCCAGAGGTGCCTCCAGATTTTTTGTTTCCAATCACAGCTGCCACCACTCTAATTCACACTCCAGATGGAGGCCAGTGCAAATACAGGCAGGATCAGGCATTCAACAGGTGAATTAAATGAAGCCCTTACCAAGGTAACTTAAAAACCTGGACCTAGTCACACCTCCTTCCCTTGTATTAGGAAGCACAGATCAGATGTGTTCTGCTGATCTAACCTGCTCAAGCTGTATAGATACTGAAAAAGGTAATTAACAGGATAATTTATTTTTTTTTAATGAAGTGTTTCTTGTTTCTGGGCTGCCACTTGCTCCTTGGGGAATATGATTCTTTGAATTTGCTTTAGGATGAGGTAGCTTTCTTTGTATGTTTTGTCTTGTCCTGTAAGTATTATTTTTTTTTTTTTAGTTCAGGTACTTGCTACATGTAGTAATGATAAGGTAGAGAAGTTTAATGCAGTTGATGGCTTGCTTGTAATGTGCTTCTCTGACAAAAGTCTAGGGATGCCTTGGAAACATCCATTCTGGCTTTGGATGCTAGGGGACTGGTTCATCTAGTTTATAACATGGAGAAAGTCTTTGCTTTTCTCTCATGTTTTCTTTCTATTCCAGTTTTTAGTGGAGCTTATTTTGCAGAGAAAGAGGCAGTGCTACAGGGAGAAGAGGCTGTGCTGACCAGTTTTAGATGACTACTAGTATGAAAAAGGCAGAGGTAATTATTTGCCTTCCCACACTGCTATTATTTCCCTGCATGTTTGCTTCATTGTATTAATCTACCCCCTAACTTAAGCTTTCCCTTATTTCATGCTTGCAGTCTCTGTAATTAATGTTTGTGAAAAGGATTGTGTTTTTCTCTTATTTAATGCTCTTTACTTAAGCATTTCCAGCTAGGGTGGTTCATCACTGAAATATTGATATGGTGAGAGAAAGTACATATTGAAAAGGGCTTGTAGCATGACTGTTAGTTGGTGTTAGTACAGCAGTGCTTAAGTCAGTATTGGTTTTGTGCCTATATTTTGATGTTATTTGTAGGAGTTGTTTAGCATTATCTTTCTTCCTGGTATTACTCTATATGAAGACTGTTTAGATGACTTAATTTCCAGCCTTGACCCTAAATAATAAGGAACTTCAAGTAAGCATAGATTTAAGGAGTACTGCTCCTTGAACTAATGTGAACAAATAGGAAAGTGGTACCAGGTTGGCTGGGCATTTGAACGTTCTTGCATAATGTGGTCTGAAATTCAGCTGTGCAGCTAAAGCAGTGAGCTCTGTAACAGTAGTTTGAGAGCAGGGGGAGATCGTTTCATTAATTGATACTGGGTGTTTTTGGAAGCTGTGCTACTCTTTTTCCATGTGATGTCCAGCTTCTATTTATGTATGGCAGATTGCTTGATATGGGGCGAAGTTTAGGAAAGCTTTGGAGATGCAGTACTATACAGCTTCTTTGGCTTTGTTGACTCATTTAATGTAACTATTTGACAGTCCTTTTAATGAGTTTTTCTAGCCTCATTCTTTGGGGAATGAGGAAGAGTTAAGTGCATTGTGCAGTTATATCTTTAATATAATTTGAAATCACCATGCAAGTTTTGAGAGGTTAAATTTTTGGTAATGTTAAAGCTGTTTAAAGGACTTCATGCACTAAGAGTTCTTTAATATTAGAAAAGGGCAGCAAAAGAGATTCGTGTGTTTCTTGAGGTGACTTGTTTTATTTGTGTTATAGAACAAATCTGTCCACCTTCTGAGTCTCACTTCTCTAGGACTGTCACATGCAGCAGTTCTATAGCATGTGTGCTTTAAATAGAGGTGTATATTGGACATAGTATTGAGAATATTAAATGCTAGATTGCACTAGATAGTGTGGCCAGCAGGACTAGGGAAGTGATCCCTACTCAGTACAGGTGAGGCTACACTTCAAATATTGCATTCAGTTTAGGGATCTCACTACAAGGAGGACATTGAGGTGCTGGACTGTGCCCAAAGAAGGGCAATGAAGCTGGTGAAGGGTCAAGAGAGCAAGTCTTATGAGGAGTGGCTGAGGGAACTGGGGCTGTTAAGCCTGGAGAAAGGGAGGCTCAGGGGAGACCTTATCACTCTCTACAACTACTTGAGCAGAGGTTGTACTGAGGTGGGTGTCAGTCTCTTCTCCTGAGTAATGAGAGACAGGGCAAGAGGAAATAGCCTCAAATTGTGCCAGGGAGGTTTAGGTTGGATGTTAGGAAAAAATTCTGCACAGAAAGTGTTGTCAAGCATTGGAATAGACTGCCCGGGGAAGTGGTGGAATCACCATCTCTGGAGGTAACTAAAAGATGTGGTGTTTAGGAACATGTTTTAGTGGTGGGCTTGACAGTGCTAGGTTTATGGTTGGACTATCTTCATGGTCTTTTCCAGCCTAAATGATTCTATGATTCTGTGAGATGGTTAATGTTTTAAATTGTCTGACTATGTATTTTAAAACAATTTATACAAAATGTGATTATTTTTTATTTTTTTTACATTAGATTTGGTTCTCAAATGATCATTTACATGCACTTACTAAATTCAGAGTCCTTGTACCTACTGATAAGAAACTGTATAACTGGATATAATTCAAACTCAATAGCTGTTTTCATAGAGCTATGAAAATTATCATCCTTCCCTGATCTGTGATTCTGGTATCCGTGCAGTGCTGTCTCCAAGTATCCATATCCCATAAATATTCTTTGGCTCAGTCAGATATGCACTTCGTTGTAATTCTTTAAGAGGGAGGCCAGAGGAGAACTCTTGTACTTGTGCATGTAGCACATTACTGCAATGAACAGCTCCATGTTTCTGAAGCTGGATTTTTTTTAAAGACAATATATTAGTGTCACAGCAAAGATGTTTTTTCAGTAATGGCTCACAATCAGATATTGACTACAAAACAGCTCTCGTTAAATATATGTTACTTCATTCTTTAAAATGTGACTTGAGTATCCTTTCTGATGGGAGTTTTAAGAGTTACAGATTAGTTTATTAATAAACATGATATTTAAACACAATTTTTTTCTTTTTGTTTGTCTTAAAGCACAGTTTTAAAGGTTAGCTGCTGCTTCTATAATTTGTACATGTTTGAAGATAAGAAACTAGTTTTCCCCTCCAAATGCACTGTAATCAGAGGCTTTTGTCTTAAAGATACTAATTACCAGACTATTATTGTTATATGAAATAGATAATTTTATTATTTATATATAGTTGTTTCTTTTTTAAAAAAGTCCCTATTCAGCAAGCAGTATTTCCTACCTGCATGTGCTGATCATGCATGTGATGCATCTGACCTTTAAAGCATCTAGAAACAACTGAATCTCATTGAATTGAATCTTAGGATTATTTAAGTAAATAAAAAAAGTTACTTTCATTTTTGCTTATCTTCACTACCTCTTTTCTGGTCCACTATAGCAATTATTTTGTTCATGGATGATCCAATCCCAGAAAATCTGAAATCCATTCTCCTGGATGCTTCAATAGCAGGTTAGAGTATTCCTCAGATGCTTAACTGTAGGATGCTAAAGTGACCACCTTGCCCTGGACTGTAGTCAAAGTGTAAGCAGAGGAGAGATGAGATGTGGCAGACAGTATAGTACTACCTAGCTATAGATACTGTTTTGCTTCTTTTCTGTCTTACTTGATTCAGGCCATGTAATGTTAATATGTGTGTTTGTGATTTGAACATGCATCTATAAATACACATACTGCATATGCTTAAATACAGCATAGCATTGTTTTCTCTGAAATATGATTTTAAAAAACTGAAAACCTCTTCTTGAGTTAATGATTTGATCATATTTATAACATAGTTGCAAGTATTTATTTTCTATTATCTCTGTGTGACATGAGTGGAGACAATTTTAGAATTTGCAAGTAGCTTTTGATAATTGCAACATTGATTCAAAGGCTCTTCAGAAGCAGAAAAAGACAGTGACCCATAAAGGTGCATTCTCTTATCAGATATTTAAGCTGTATCTTGCTGTATGGCTGCATTTTACTTCAGCTACAGATATAAAGCTGATGTGGAACTTATGACTTTTATTAATTAATAAGCATATGAACTGACTTGGGTAAAGAATTGCAGAAAACAGCAGACACTGCATGGAAAATGTACAGAAGGACATTCCTTCACTTGTAAAATCATATAGTAGTATAAAATTTACAGTGGAATTGAGATTTTCATTTCAAGGTTTTACTTTAAGAAATGTTTTCCTAAGGTGAGGAATAGTAGTGCCTTCATGAAGATTTTACATTAGTAGCTGAAATTAAGTTGAGGACTTATTAATGTAACCACTTGAAGAGGATAACTTCTGGGAAATGGAGAAGGACCCTTACTCCCAGACTCCCAGTCACTTAGTTCACTCATGTGTTCCTATACTCGCAAAATATTTGCTTTGTCATTGGGTAGGTGCTTGCAAAGCATGGGCACGTGAAAGGCCCTGTGGTACTGACCCATGGAGGAGGAAATGTACCCTGCTCTACTAGCAAACTTGTGTATAGTCATTCAGAGTGCTATTTCAGGGGATGTTCTTTCATGGCATGGTTACAAAAGACTCTGTAGGCTGTATTTTACTCTAACTGTAATAATTCAGCTACTGAATAGGAAGCTAACAATTTCTTAAAGCTTCCAGTCTTTGTTGTGTTGTGTAAGTGTTCTGTGGTTTTTTTGTTGGGTTTTTTTGTGTGTTTTTTTTTTTTTGTTTTTTGATTTTATTCGTTTGATTTGGGGATGATGAGAATAATGATAAAACATCACAGAAATGAGTGTTGGGAA
>WTSP01021928.1:46409-62215 GCA_025331215.1 Actenoides lindsayi | reverse complement strand
TCCTCATGTTGAGGTGGAACCTTCTGTGCTCCAGTTTATACCCCTTGTTCCTTGTCCTATTGCTGGGCACTACAGAAAAGAGCCTGGCCTCTTCCATTTGACACCCACCCCTCAGATATTTATAGCCATTAATAAGGTCCCCTCTCAGTCTTCTCCTCTGCAGACTAAACAGCCCCAGTTCCCTCAGCCTTTCTTCACAGAGGAGATGCTCAAGTCCCTCAACCATCCTCATAATTCTGTTACGGCCACTCCAGAGACTGTCCCTAAGGAACAGTTCACGTCAGGCTCTCACGAGGCCTCGGTGCCACAGCACTGTGAACCTCAGTGGCTCCTGAGCCACGAAAGCCAATCCATCAGCTGGTAGCTCTTTGCTGCTGAACTCACCCCACAAGCATCTCTGGGTACTGCAGAAGAACACTTCCTTTAAAACAACCTAAGAGCGAACAGGCACTCACCTCCGCGGCAGAGCCAGGCACCCTTGGGTGCACAGCCTTGCAAAGAAGTCCCCTCCCCACTCCAGTAAGGAATCAGCAGAAGCGCGGCTCAGGTCCTCAGTTAGGAAGGAGAAGCAGGAAGTGGCTTTTCCTAAGCACGGTGAGCCAGCAGTGCCCGGAACCAGCCCGTCCCACGCCCCTTACTTCATCGCGTTCCCCGCCGCCTTCCTCGTCGTAGTTGAGGATGTTTTCTCTGATGTCCTCCAAATCCTCCTGAGCTGCAGGTACGTGGCAAACCCCTCCATTCGGACCTCTGTGGGTCTTCTGGTGAGCCCAGAAGGAGGCAGCGCCCAGCAGAGCTGTGTGAACACACGGGAGGAGAACAGAAGAGCGTTCAGAACCCAACCACCCAGGGCTGCTCCACGGGCAGGGCCGGCGAGGCTGCGCTTGCTGTTCCTCAGCAGATGTCTGACTCTTCAGTGGAGTTGCAAGTGAGCATCAAACAGCAGAGAAGGCCTTTGAAGAGCATTTTAAACCCCCTTTGGAGTTGTTAACCGGCTGACCCAAGAGTTGCTCAGAGACCTGCTTCCTGTACTGAGTCAAACGTTGTAAGAGAGCAAATGTACACCAAGGGGTAGCACTTAGGGAACAGTGTGTTGGCAGTAACAGATACAGGAAGCACAGGATGACATCAGACCAAAGAGAGAATCACTTCTGTACATTTTACTGGGGGGGGTGAAAAGTCAGGCACGTTTTGCCTTGACATCCATGGATTTCAACATTTTCCTTAAATGTAAGTGTGTAGAAGTGCATTTTACACAGCGACAGGGGTAAAGCTTCAACACCAGATACTGAGCATAAGGTAAACAGAGCCTTGTGGACCACTGTGTTAGCAACTCCAGAAAACTTGCTAAAAGCTCACAGCACGACCTCAAACCATGGGGTCCTCTCAGCTAACCAGGCAGTGAATGGAAGCATCCCCTGCAGAACACCTCTGCGGCACAGTGCGGTTCTGGGGAGCAGCATCGACAGGAACTTGGGACTACAACTGGTGCACAGGAGGCCTGTGCCCTGCACTGCATGGCTGCACCCCTCAAGCTGAATCGACGTGTTTGAGATGTGGATCATTCATCTCTTCTGCCTTGCCCCCCCCCACCCGCTAACAGAACGTGTCACACAGTTTCCAACACGGTCATCTGCCAAAAAAATCAGTTTTGAGCTGAGCTTGTTTTGAGATACTCAAAAATTCTTCTAATCTTCTACATCTCTCCTGGTCTTCTACTGTGAGCACTAGTAGAAAGGCAATGCTAGCTGGATACAGACCGTGTTCCAGGAGTATAAACCTTACTGAAGAAAGCATCTCTTACATACAGGCACCAACAGTGTCAGCTCCTGCCTGATTCTCTTCCAGCCCTGAGCTCTCAGAGGCATCCTGTGAAGTTTGCTTTTTGCTGGAGCCATCGCGTTTGGCCAGGCAGCTGCAGCCTCTGAAGGCTTTGAACAAAAGGAGCTGCTGTCCCCTCCTGGCAGGGAGGGGTGGGGAAGGTCCACATGATACCTAACAAAGCAAAGCCACCCTGCTATTGATTTACTTGCAAAAACAGATCCCCCTTTCAATTGAGAAGATGTCATCAGATGTCAGAAAAGCACCTTTTCTAAGCTACTGGAAACTTAGGAAATTAAAGCTGCATTAATTAATCACTTTTACCTGTATCACCACTTTCTAGAGGCCGTGTAAGAGAAAGAGCATCTGAAATCTTGAGGACAAGGGATTTTATTCAAAACTTTCCTACCAGAAGTTACAGTGTGTGGTGAAACCATCATTAACCACACCTACTTAAATTCTCACAGCAATGCACACACTTGCCTAGAAACAACTGTGTCTGACTCGGATGTGAAAGGTGAGCAGGATTCTTAGGGAGAAGATACTGTTTTCTCAGTCGAAGTTCAATCAAGCACAGGCAGCAACACAAAGTCAGCTCACAGTACAACTGTTCTGACACAGGGGGGGAAAAAAACCCCTTTTATAACATAATAATCGACCAGCAACCTCAACCAACTGGGATTCCAAAAGCTGTTTTGCATCATTTCCAGATGAAACTTCATTCTGCAAGCTATGAGAAAAATCCTCACTCAGGACATAGGAAACGCGAATAAAGAAGGACTCAAAGATAAGATCCTTCCTCACTAGTGAGGTCCTTCTTTGCCTCTTCTTCTTTTTGAACCCTGATGCCTAAGCCTGAAAATGGCTGCAGAAGCCAAAAGCAGCTGTCAGGAGCTGTGACACGACTGCCAAGACACCAAAGACTGCTCCCGTCTGACCGAGCGTGTTCCTGCCGGGCGGTGTGTTTCTCCTAGACTGGCAAAGCTGTCCCGTGCTCAGCAGTGTTTCACACAGTGCTCATCATTTCCACTCTTGCTGTTCAACTGAATATGCTTCCAGGTATGCATCTGAATGGTTCCTTAGCAATGAGGGGAAAACGTGGAGAAAAAGAACACTGCCAAGACTGTCCATAGCTCACGAGCAATGTACACACACAGGGATGAAAAGGAAGTTACTGATGGAGCTGAGACCATGGCAAAAAAGAAATGAAGGCAGAGTCAAGTCTCCCTTAGGAAACCGAGTTTTTCAGCAGGAGGATGAGACGACTACACAGGACAGGATGGCTACATGAGCTCACCACAGGTAATACAAGATGTAGTTGCCGTAACTACCTAGCAGCGCCAAAAAGCAAATGCAGATGGCAAACATGGAACTGAAGCTCAGGCCTGTGTCCTTGTGGAAGATGGCCAGGGTGATTTCGCAGTTACGCCCAGCGTAGCCATCGGGGCAGTGGCACTGGAACTTGGTTGGTGACTGGGAGATGCAGGTACCGTAGTTACAGGGCCTCTCAGCACAGGCAGTGTAGACGCAGTGTCTACCAGTGGCGTTCTCCACGATCACGTGTCCCGGAGGGCAACTGAAAAGATGAAGGCAAAATGAAACCGTTACACTTGGAGAAAAGTAGGCAGTGAAGATTTACAACAGTCTTTGATGACACTCTTTATAGTTCCTTTAGTAGCTACTAGCAGTGAGTAACTCAAGAGTAATTATAAGATCGTAGCCTGTTCTGAAGCCGCCGTACGAGAGGGAGCTCCACAACTTTAAACACCTATGCCCAGGGCTTTCAGAACCCACTGGCTTCTGCAAGATGACCCGTGTGAAAAGCAGCTGGGGTAGGGGCTGCAGTTCTGTCCAGGCAGGACAAGCTACACTCTGGGCTTTGTGTTCCCATCGCCGTGGATTGCCAGAAAAACATTCCATCTCAAGCAAACTCCAGCTGTGTGGCCAGTGGCAGTTGGTGACGCATAAAGCGCACCTTCTCACGCCACAGCTAACTTGGATCAGTGTTGTCCTCAGCTCAGCCCCAGCCACACACAAGAACTCTGACCTTAATGATGTGACGCTTCTAATGCAACTCGAGTTCCAGTGGTCACAGCTTAAGGCAGTAGACAAAGTCAGGCACTAACAAAAGCAAGCACTTCTACCTTCATACTTCCTTCCAGTATCTGAAGGGGGCCTACAAGAAAGCTGGGGAGGGACTTTTTAGGCTGTCAGGTAGTGGTAGGACTGATGGGTAGATTCAGGCTGGACATTAGGAAGAAGTTCTTCCCCATGAGGGTGGTGAGACACTGGCACAGGTTGCCCAGAGAGGTGGGGGAAGCCCCATCCTTGGAAGTGTTTAAGGCCAGGCTGGCTGGGGCTCTGAGCAACCTGCTCTAGTGGGAGGAGGGTTGGAACTGGATGAGCTTTAAGGTCCCTTCCAACCCTGACAATTCTCTGATTCTCCAGGCATCTGCCAAGGCTTTCTGCAGCCAGCAGCACCATGCAGTGCCCTTGTCACCAGCAGCAGTACTGCTGTACGTGATTGTAACATAGGAGCTCCTAAGTGGCTACTGAATAAAGGGGATATTTTTTTGATTTTTATTTTTTTTTTTTTTAAATGTTTAAGTCAAATCCCCTGGATTATCAACCTCGATTCTTCCTCTGTTTCAAGATAAAGGTCTCTTGAAGGTCTCTTCCAGCCAAAACTGTTCTATGATTCTATAAAGGACTCGTGAAAGAGCAAAGAAGGAACTAGCAGTAGTGTGTCTCACAGCTTAGTCTTCTTCTTCTTTAGATTTATCAGATCTATGCAAAAAGGTCTCCCGAGGAGGTCTACAGAATCCTGCGCTCCTTTGGCACCGACTATGTGATCCTGGAAGACAGCATTTGTTACGAGAGGAGGCACAGCAGGGGCTGTCGGCTGCGTGACTTACTCGACCGAGCGAATGGCCACGTGAGTATCCTGTCCAACAGGTAGGAAGGGAGCATGTCGTGCTCAGTTTCTCTTGAAAACACAGGTACCCTTTGAAGTAGCTTTGGTTCTGCCACTTCATCGTGACTGGGGGAAGTAAAATCTATCTTAATGGTATTTGATCATAAAAGGAGGAGGAATTCAGCTTGGGTAAAAAGCAATCCCTTCCCGCTGAGCCTGGGGCTGACAGTGCACCCTTTCCAGAGTGGAAAGCACTTCCTAGCTTCACTTCCCTCGAGACCACTGGATGCTTTTATTACTCCCTTGTGTCAGGGGAGTTTTCAAGCATTCCTGGGGCTAACGGGGAACCACAGCAGGACCACAGTACCCTTGCAGATGGGCACCTCTGACAAGCCAGCTTCACCCTAAGGGAGATGATCCTCCAAGTCTTTACTGCTCAGAGGTTATTTCCCTCCTCCCATTTGTTTGATGTGGTCACCGGTAACAAATCTGGCCAGCCTGCCCCTCTGCATGGATTGGCAAGGTGGTTTTTAGCTTCTTGTTTCTTCCTGGACCTGCAGGTTGACTGAAGCTGTTTCACCAATCTCTTCACTGTCATTACAGATCATGGATGGTTTGGGAGAGAACGAACCCGATCTGAAACCTTCGCTGTATCCTCGCTTCTGTGAGGAGATCAAAAAAGACCTGCCTTCCTACACCCTGCACTTCACTAGAGTGTTTCAGAACAAAACATTCCACGTTTACAGACTGGCTAAGCATAAATAACATTCCTAACCACGGCTTCGAGTATTTTCATGCTAGGAACCACGTTAAAAAAATGCCGACGTAGCTGACAGACCTGTGCCGTTGGTAAGACACGGTCGATTGATGGGTTCCTCTTTACTTCCTGTGATGCTTACTTTTCTTTGGGGTTGTTTTTTTACGACAGTTTAGTTTTGCTAACATTCTTGATGTTGCCAAACTTTTCTCCTCGCTTCAGAAATAAACGCTAGCAGGGCCCATTCTGGCGGGAAAGTCTGACCTTCCGGATACCTAGGAGAGAGCTGTTTGCCAGTTCTAACTGGTTGGAGGCCACCCAAAACCAGCAGCCTGCACGGCCACTGCGGAAGAGCCAGCCTGGGGAGTTCTGCTCAGCAGTTTAGAGTAGCAAATGCCCCTCTAAAGCAAGAGCCCTTGACTGACAGCAGGCCCTGCTGCACTGCGTGTGCGTTATCCTCAGGAATCCTGAAACCACAGCAATTTTGTCTTGCAATCTGATCCTCCTTTGCCAGGTTCTTGGGCTCTTTCAGTGCCTCTCTTCCGACTGCTTTGGGAATGTGTGGATAGGAGTTTCCAGGCTCCCCAGCGCGTTTGCAGCGTCAGTGAGGGCAGAGTCAGCAGGGGAGTTGGGAGAGGGAAACTTTAATCAGCGTCCAGCATTTGCAGTGCTCCAGACACACCCCGTTTCCTAGCGTGAAGCACTGGATGCTGAGTGCTGTGTGTTTCTGCTGAGAGTCAAGGCTGGGGCATGCTTGAGCCATGGGCCATGTTTCTAGCCTCCTAAAACGCTCCGAACCAACAAAGAAACTCCTTTCTCAGTTTGGATTCTCACAACACTATTTCCATTTGATTTCTGAACTACAGGGGATCCTTTTCCCCGCCCTGTGAATTCCAGCAGGATATCAAAACTGAACACTGCCAACCTTACCAAAAAAAACACTCAGCTCTAAAATCAGCAGGGAACTTGGGTATTTAAAACACATTCAGGTATGGGAGCTTTACATTACTTCAGCCACGAAGCTCTGTATTTAGCACAAACTCATCCCGTCCTTGCTCGCTAGCCTAAAAACTAGACTAGACTTATTTCAAATTGACTTGGGTGATTAAGTGAAGACAGGCCTCAACCCTGAGAATTTTGAGATTCCTTTGTCCTCTTTTTACCAGCTAGAACTTTGTGAATTGCTTTGACTTCCTGCCCTGCCCCATAGCTAACACATGCCTTTTGGGTTTATATTGAAATTAATGATGAAATCTGATTGAAAGTCTGAACAGTACTTGCCAGCTTTAATTAGACATCCACCAGGGTCATCTGTTTCTTATGAAGAAGAGAATTGTAATAATGCAGTGCCTCTGGGCCAGTGGTGAATTAACCCTGAAACACCTGTAAGAGTGTCTGTGGCCCGTGCAAGTACCTGGGTTACAATAATCACCACTGCAATTAATTTACAGCACTGGGGAAGCTGAGGGGCTACTGATAGCAAACTCCATGTTTAATTTAATCAGGATGTGTAATGAGATTAACTTTCACAACTGAGCTGTGTTCCAGTTCCAGCTGAGTTGCCTGGTTTCCCTTTCCAGTTGCACTGAGGTACATCGCCGAGGGATGGAGATGGTTACCTCAAACAGCTTTCAGGAAACACTCCTCAAACAACACCCAGCATCTTTCTGCACCTTTCCGCTGTGGCAGAGGGGAAGTCGGGGGGGTTACTCAGCCTGGCTGTAAATCAAACGCTGGCAGGAGCTGGGTGGTTAGGCCGAGCAGCTGAAACTCCCCCCTCATTTCCAGCCCCTACCCCCGTAATGAGGTTGGAGACTGGGGCAGTTTAACGTAACACAACAATAAAACATTTTAATTGGTATTAAAACTAATTAGGCCTGTAAGGATGTGTGCCTGCTCTTGCTGGGAGCAGCAGGCAGTGAATTCCTCAAGCAGTGCCTTACAGTAACTGCAAACAAGCAGAGGTCGGGTGGAGCGTGCCTGGGCTGTGGCCTCGCCCCTGGGAACGTGGTTGTGTCTGTCTGGGAAGGTGCGGTGAGGTTCCTCTGGTCAAGGAGAGATTCCCAGCTCCCAGGGTGCTCCGGCATTTCCAGACTTGACTGGGAGGTAGCAGCTGAGACAAAGAAGCCCTGACTCTAACAGGAAATTTTTTTAAATAGCCTTTTTTTTTTTCAAAAGCACCTTGTTGCCAAAGGAGAAATTGAACCTTTTCCTAGAAGCTGCTGAGGGCAAATCTTTTTGTTTTGATTTGGGGGGTTGTTTTGAAACGAAACAGACCTCAAGCTACTGTTGTTGTTGGGAAAGCATAAACCCAGAAGCACCCCAGTAAGGGAGCTTCTCCTGGCGACACCAGTGTCGTGTACCCACCCCGCCCCCAGCAGCCACAGCAGCAAGCTGAACTGTTGGACCCAAAGTGTTGTAGAGATTTCTGAACTCTTGCTGCTCACGGTCCTTAAAGCCCTGGTAGCTTGTGCCACTTCTCAACAACTCCAGGAGTTCCTCTAAGAGAAAGATCTAATGCTGAAGGGAAGGGCCTGTGGCAGTGACTACATGGTACAGCATTCAGAAGAGCAACCTCCTTAAACCAGTAAAATAGGCAATGCCAAGGAACAAAAGCACTTACCAGCTCGGAGGAAACCAGCACACCCACCAACCCAGGGCTCAGCGAGGGAGCAGCTGCTCCTCTGTTCCTCCTTTAAAGGCTTGCCCACCCAACAGAGCATGCTGAGGAAGGCTGGAGCAGCCACTGGGGCTGCTGGGGCAGTAAAGGGCTGCTGGGGAGACTTCTAGATGGTTTAGTGGTCTTATTTTCTCTGCTTCCCGTGTCTTGCTGCGCTCGAGTCACTGCAGTAACAAACATGCCATCTTTGTCAATCAATGACTTACCTGTTGCTGCCCCAGGGCCCCCTGACCCACCTCAGTTCCACGTGGCTGCTCTGGCACCGCTGCTTCCAGGGCTTCAGTGTGACCCACCCCAGCAGCAGCTCTGCTGTGCTGAAGGATAGCATGAAACATTTTATGCATCTGAAGGGAAGCCACTCAGTTTCCTGAGCCTTGTTCTCCACCTCAGGCTTTTCAAAGTCATTCCTTTCCTCAGCTGGAGTTGACTTTTCATGTTCATCAGCATACATGGTAGTGAAGTAACTCCCTAGCTTGCTCGCATGCTGCTTCTTAGGCAAAACACCAGGGTGACGCTTCATGTAGTGGGACACAATACCTTTTTTACTAAAAGATTGAAAGGAACAAAGCGAACATTTCTTTTTTTCCATAGCCCTCCTCAATTCCTCACTTAACTGAGGAGTGTCATCTTTGGGAGGAGATGGAATGATCACTTTATTGGGTTTGTCGCTTACTGTCCTGGAGGCTGCTAAACAATGAGTATAGTACGCATCAATGTCATGCCTTTTTTGATAGTGTGCTGCAAGCCCTTTGCGGATAGGATTAGTGTAGGAACACAAAGCACACTTGAAGAGGTTGTTCTTGCCTTCCGGTTGTGCCCGAACATTATTATGTTTGATGCGGTAGTGCCTGGCTATCCCCTTCCGGGTAGAACAGAAGTATTTGCAGAGCTGACACCGGAACACTGTGTGAGATACTAAGTGAGAACTAGAGAAATGAGGTGCTGAGATAAAGACTTCTCCAACACCATCAGCAGCAATTTCTGGGGAGGTCTTGATTTCAGTTACCATGTCTGGCTCCACTAAGGCAGACACCTTTGGCAGTGACTGAGCAAAAACATCAAATTCAGGCTGATTATGGTATTTCTCATAATGAATTCTGAGCTTCTCCAGTGTGCCATGAGTGTAAGGGCATAGTTTGCACTGGTATGCACCATAGCCTTGCTTGAAAACCCTACTTGTCTCTTCTATGTCATTCTGGGCAATGTCATTTGACTGTTCCACATCATGTACAAAGTCTTCAGCAGTGACCTTTACTAATGGGTGCCGTTTCTGGTAATGTGTGAGGACACCATGAATGCGTGTGTTAATGTATGGGCAATGTCTGCACTTGTACACAGCCCCTGGGTTAATGTCTATGTCCTGTGCAAAGTCAGCAGCTTTCACTTTCATGCCAGGATGCTTTTTGCCATAATGTGTCAGGAGGCCATGCAAGTTATTGTACTCAGACTGGCAAACTGTACACTGATATGGAGTGGAGGAGATGACAGGGTTTGCAGAAGCCAGTTGAATATTTTTTTCCTGGGAAAGGCTGGGATCCTCCATATCCTGATCCATCTGTGGTGTTACCTGGTTTCCAGAATTAATCCTGGCCCTAACTTCATCAAGATGTGTGCCAATTTTCTCAGCAGCATCTTTCTCCTTAATGATATCTAACAATACAGATTCATCCCCATTCATAGCCCAAGGGTGAAAAGCCTGGTAGTGATTAGTAATATCCCAAATGGAATATGCTTCAAAAATGCAGTTTTTGCATTTATAGGTCTTTGCCTCTGTTGGCATCACTAGGGAAGGATCTGGACCTGCCCAGAGTTTAGTTGCCATATATGTATAGTCAACATAATGTTCAGGATGTCTCCTTTGGTAATGCACAAGCAAACCACTCGGTTCCATATGTGAATAAATGCACCATTCACAGTGATAACCAGCGTCTATCAAGCCATCCAAAAATGCCCATCTCAGAATGGATGTGACCGTGGCCTTCAGATTTGGGTGATCTTTTTTAATATGCTTCCTCAATGCATAGAAGTAAGGTGATGTGTAACTACACTGCCTGCATTTGAGGGCTCTCAGCTTTGTCTTGTCCTGTTCAGTGCTGGAAGTGCAAGCAGGCAGACTGCCAGATGATTTCTTCTGGTTATGGTCACAAAGGCTTCTAATGGTGGCTGTATGCTGCCTAATCACATCTGCGTTGGCTTTGAAATCACGATGCTTCTTTTGATAGTGAATGAGCACACCTTTCACAGTCCGGTTTCCATAATCGCAGTGCTGGCAGAAGAACATTTCATTCTCAGGGGGATTCACAGAGTTCTCAGAACTGCCCTGGCTCAACTGCTGCACTGACACTGGCAGTTTCTGAATCCCAGGTGGCAGCTCACCAGCCTTCATCATTGCTGCAGTAGGAGGTGCCTGCCTAATGTACTTGGCTGTGACCTTTATTTCCGGATGCCTTTTCTGGTAGTGGACAAGCACTCCCACAACTGAACGGTTGTTGTATGAACAGTGTTTGCAATAGTAGAGTTCAGGAGCAAGGTCTGGGGTCAGTGGTGGGGGAGGTGGAGGTTGAGAAGACAGGTTGGACAGTTTTGAGGAGACAGACACTCCCATCTCAAAAGACGCTTGAGCTAGGGCAGAGCCCCTGTCAACAGAAGCTATATGCATGGTCTTCTGAATTCTGAAATATGATGCTTTTTCTTCAGGGTGTTTTTTCTGGTAATGCACCAGAATTGACTGCATGTTAGGGCTTGCAAATGAGCACACATCACAGTCATAAACAACCACAGAATTGACCAAAGGTGCCTTCTGATTTTCACATTCAAGACTAAAAGTCTTTGTGGCACTTTTGTTAAAACTTGCTGGCACAGTAGTCCCATGAGCCTTGTGGGTGGAGTTTGCCATAGTTTTTGGAGCAGAATTCAAGATCTCTCTCAGTGTCTGAGACTCTGTGTTTAGCCCCTCTTGTTGCTCAACAACATAGCTTGAAAATATCATTGCATTGTTAATTTTCACTGTTGGATGCATTCTTTGGTAATGAGGCATCAGACTTCTAACATTTGGGCTAGTGTAAGAACAGAAGCGACAGCGGTAGATCAGATCAGAGTGATCGGAGTTCAATACATTCATAGCTTCAGGGTGATGCTCTCCATAGTGTTGCTGAAGGTCTTCAAAGTTCGTATAGTCAATATAACATTCAAGGCATCTGTATACTGCACTGTGATCATTGGGATCCAAGATATACCTAAAGCTGAATTTTATGTAGGGGTGCATCCGTTGGTAGTGGGTGCTAACACTCCTGGCAGATTTGTTGCTAAAATCACAGTGTTTACAATAGTAAAGCCTTCCAGAGTCATTAATCTCCACATTTTCATTGTTCTGATTGAGGCCATATATATTTGGCCGACTTTCCAGAACAGAGGCATTAGGGCTCTGTTGATCTTTCATGTTAATGGAAGAAAAATAATCTTCCTCATCTTCAGATAAAGTGAGCTCGATCTCTGCTCCATTGGTGGAATTATAATCATGATGCATGTTTCTGAAGCTTGTATCCTTCTGGGAATCATTAGTCTCTTTCCCCCACATTTGCTGGGATGCATAAGAACTAGAAACTTCCACCACTGGTTCTGTTTGTTCTTCTCTGTCTAATTCTACTTCTATCTCCACCTCGTCTTCCTCATCATCCTCTACATTAATCACAGCATCTTCTTGCTGTTTGTTTTGGTTTATTTTGCTTTGCAGGTTGCTTGCTATTTCATCAATTCTAGTTCTTTTCTTCACTGGTGAGAGATCCAAAGGGCAGTCATTTAACACTTTCCGAGCAACCTTAGCAACAAAATTATTTTTAGACAAGAGACCAAGAATTGAGGTCTGGCTTTTCTTCACTGTGCTGACAGAGGTGAGAGCATCTGCCTCACTCTCTTGTGGCATGTTGGATGGCAGTCCATCATATTTTGGTAAGTTGTCACAAAATGAGTGCTTATGCTGCTGATGAACTCTGAGGCCTTTCAAAGTAGTGGTAGAATAGTTACACATTGTGCACTTATAAGGATGTTGTGAATGGGGTTGAGGCAACTGCTGCTGTTGCTGCTGCACTGTTTCTGTCATCCCAGTTGACTTCCTTCTGCTTATATTTCCACTTTCATAAGAAACCGTGTTGTCATTCAAAGAGAAGACAATGTTTTCACTCTGAGAACTCACAGTGTCCCAGTCTGATGTTGTCCCTGCATGACATTGCCTATGAGCTCCAAGCTTTAACAAACTCTTACAGGTGAAAGGGCATTCATCACATTTATATACAGTTGTCTTCCCAGACAGGTGGATATTCTCAATGTGACGGGATATGCTTCGGCGGTGCATTGTGAGGAAAGGGCAAAAAGGACATTGGAACCTGTTCATGTATCTTCTAAAGGGAATCCCTTTAGTTTCCAACAGTTTGTTGCCATCAGATCCTACCAGTTGCTCTGCAGATATTCCTGAAGTCTGGTGGTCCACAGAGTTCAAACCATTCCCACTGTCCACTTCATTTAGCTCTTCATCTGAGCTGAAGTCATTTAGCATACTATTTGTTTCCAAGTCAGCAGAATTTGTCATGTCAGCAACTCCATAGTGGGATCTATCAGACAAATTAACTATGCCCGAGTTGTGAGGTAATTTAGACTTTATTTGAGGATAAGACACAGAAGAAAACTTAGAGGATATAGAAGAGTTGGGTCTGATAAGGGAATTGCCTGTAGAGCTTCTGAAGTTAGAGACATCAGCATTCAACATATCATGTTCTGTCATATTCATAGAAATATAATTAGAGTTTGGAGAAGCATTCTGGGCACTCTTACTCTGTACATCAGGTGCACTGGTTCTGTCTTGCTCTTGCCTCAAACTTGACAGTATTTTTACCATGCTACGGTGCTTCTTCATCATATGGTCACACCAGCGCTCCCTTCGAGGTGTCTGGTAACTGCACCATTCACAGCAAAAGTTGCCTCTGGACTTTGTTAGAGGCTTCACCATGGACTCCAAAATGCTCCGTTCTACCACCTCTGCAGGCAATTCCTTGCAGAGTTCCTGCACTGGCGCAGAGGCAGATGTAAATTCAGATACAGTAGAGGTAGCAGTAGGAGTTAAACTATCTTTCAGATTGTTTTTGTGATACATTTTCTGGTGCTTAATAATCCTTGCACGCCTTGGTGATTTGTAGGTACAGAACTGGCAGGAGAAAACTTTGCCAAATCCCTCATGCATCACGATGTTGTAATTTAAAGATCCAGCAGTGTGTGACCCTACTGAGCTCCCCTCAACTTGTGCTCCGTGAACCTTGCGAGTGTGCTCTATGAGGAGGTTTTTAGATCGGAAGTAACGCACACAGAATTTGCACTGGAAAAACTTGCTGGTTGGTTTAGTATTTGGAGCCATATGTTGACCATAAAGACTTTGGCTCTGGCTATAGCAACTTCCAGTCCCCATCTGAGTTGTATTTTGCCCTAAAATAAGAATTAAAAAGTAAATATGTAAATAAATAATATTAGACAGTTCCCCCCCCATCTACCCTGTATGCATATGAATATACAAACATCTTGAACACATTAATCACACCAGAATTCCCTCATTTATTATTAGACCTGCGCATATAAGAATGGTCAGAGAACTAACAGATGGTACATAATTTGGGATAGACATTTTCCAAAATAAGGTTTTTGAAATAAAAAGGTACGCTAATAAAGTTCAAAACTCTTCAGATTTCACAGTGGTGTAAAGCAAGGAAAAGAAGCTATATGAAGAAGCATGTGAAAAACAGCAAGACAACAAATCCACACGTTTTCATTTAAAAAAACCAAACATGGCTATAACTAAACATCATCCATTTCACTACCAGAGTAATAAAGAGAACAGTCTTTTAAAAATCACACTGAAACATGCCAATTAAAATGCACTGAAATAAGTCATATGTGAGATAGTCTTAGGGTTGAGGTTTACCTGCTATTTCATCTGCAATTGTAAATTCATCCTTTACAGAAGAAAATTCAGTCTTAGTCCGGTTGCTAGCATTCATGGAGACAGACATCACTTGGCTAGGGTTTTCCTCGGAGACATCTGTTGGCTGCAGAAAAGCAGTATGAACATCCTGAATGTGAGCTTTTAGGTCTTCATAGGATGAAGCTTGGAAATCACAGCCATCACACTGCAGCACCTCCATGGTTCAGGAATGATCCTTTGCATTAGAAACTTCTGCAAGGAAAACAGGGAAAAGAGAAGGAAAGAAGAAAGGTTTGGTTTTGGTTTTCCCTGTTTGGTTTGTTTTGGAAGTTTTTTGTTTTGTTTTTACAGAAACACCTTTAATTGAATTCTGAAAATATATTAACACCAAGCTTCCTATCACGATTTTATGATTTCCAGAAATTCCATAATTACTGCAGGCTAAAACTCAACATTTAAGAGGCATCAAGGAAATTCTGATTCAAAGAAAGCAACTTGCAGGTTGCCATTATCAATGCTATAGTCAATCTTCTGACAAATGACTACTGTTTCAATGGACTTTGACCTATAGGCTTTTCCATTACTCAGGAGACAGCTGTTTGGAAAGGAAGTTTGTCTCATTCAGAGACTAGTAGCTATATGCTAGAAGAACGAACACATTAATCCCAAATATTCATGCACTGAATACAAATAGAAGACAGTAGTTTCTGTTTCTATAAGATCCACTCTAACCTTCTTGAAAGCTGAGAAAGTCTTGCCAGTTTCATTACCAGCGATTAAAAAAATACCCCTAAAAATGGAAACACTTGTTTTTTCAAAATCCTATAACTACTGACTTCAGTGGAAAACATAAGCATAATTACACTCGCAGGCTCTCGTCCTGCTGGGGGATTTCAACCACCCAACATCTGCTGGCTGTAGGCAATTCAGGAGACTCTTGGAGTGCATGAAGGATAACTTCTTAAGACAAGAAATAAACAGCCCTACATGAGGGGATGCCATCTGGACCTGTTGGTCACCAGTGCAGGTGAGCTCATCAGAGATATCAAGATTGGAGGCAGCCTGGGCTGCAGTGATCATGCACTAGTGGAATTCACAGTACTAAGGGATATGAGACAGACAAGGAGCATAGTCAAAACCTTGAATTTTAGGAAGACAAACTTCCAGTTCTTCAAGGAGTTAGTCAATAGGACCCCCTGGGAAACGGTCCTCAGGGACAAGGGATCAGAACAGACCTGGCAGATCTTTAAGGACATTTTCCATAGAGTGCAAGAGCTCTCAATCCCCAGGTATAAGAAATCAAGCAAGGAAGGGAAGAGACCAGCATGGCTTTGTTGAGACCTGCTGGTCAAACTAAAAGGCAAGAATGAACTGGACCAGCCATGGAAGCAGGGACAGGTATCACAGAATCACAGAATGTCTTTGGTTGGAAGAGACCTCCAAGATCATCTAGTCCAACCTTTGACCTAACACTGCAAGCTGACCACTAAACCATGTTCCTAAGCACCAGGTCCACACACCATTTAAATGTCTCCAGGCATGGCAATTCCACCACTGCCCTGGGCAGACCATTCCAATCTTTGATAACCCTTTCGGTGAAGAAATGTTTCCTAATATCCAGCCTAAACCTCCCCGGTGCAGCTTGCAGCCATTCCCTCTGGTCCTGTCACAT
>WTSP01021928.1:0-18354 GCA_025331215.1 Actenoides lindsayi | reverse complement strand
TTCACAATTGCTTTTGGATACTAAACATGCCAATCATGACAGTCCAGTCATCACACGTGTAAAAGTTTCAACACATGCTTCTACTCAGGGAGTCTGATGACTTTCTGATGTCCTTTCATAAGCAGGCTCCTAAAGCTGCATCTTCATCCCCACTACACAATGGTGACGGACTCCAGCCAGCATCCTGTGGAACTAATTACTTCTCTTTTGAATTGACATAGCCTTCTAGACAGTATATGGAAGGGATCTCACAGATCACCAAGACTGGTTCTATTTTCACAGATACCAATCTAATCTCCATTAACTTAAAGAAAGAACAATAGCATACTTGCTAAAGAAATGACAGCTATGGGACCCTGAATCAATAAAAGCTTGGTTTTAAAGAAAAATTTTTATATGGAAGTCTCACAATCATGAGAAACCTAAGTGCTAGCAATTTCTAGTCCCAGTGACCATGTGAAAATCACAGAATCACAGAATGCTGGGGGTTGGAAGCAACCTCCAAAGATCATCGAGTTCAACCCCCCTGTCAGAGCAGGACCAAAACTAGGGCAGATAACTCAGAAATGCATCCAGACAGGTCTTGGAAGTCTCCAGAGAAGGAGATTCCACAACCTTTCTGGGGAGTCTATCCCAGGCCTCTGTTACAGTATAGAAGTTCTTCCTCATGTTGAGGTGTCAGTGAAAAGAAAGTTGTCCCTGTCTTCCTGACACCCAGCCCTCATGTATTTATAGACATTAATTAGATCTCCTCTCAGTCTTCTCCTCTCCAGACTAAAAAGTGCCAGGTCTCTCAAGCCTTTCCTTGTAAGGTTCCAGTCCCTTCATCATCCTCAAAACCCCCTGTTGGACTCTCTCAAGTAGATCTCTGTCCCTCTTGAACTGGGGAGCCCAGAACTGGACACAATACTCCAGGTGCAGTCTCACTAGAGCAGACTAGATGTAATACACAGAGATTTAATAGCTATGATACTGATAGAACTTCTACACACCTCTCTTTAAAGGAATAATTTCTCAGCTGAAATCCCCCTCAAATCTTACAGCTCTGGAACATGAAGCAACCCAGCTTATAACAATCTCTAGCCTGCTCCTGCTCTTCTCAGTTTCCTCAGCCTTATTATGCCTTTAAAAGGGAAGCTGCTACTAACATCGCACTTGTGTTAATTTGGCTATGACAAGCTTGACAGCTGGAGCAAGAGAAATGGAAGGATTCTCCCAAGCAGAAGAAGATTCTGACAGTCAGGGTAATTTGGTCAGTCCAGCTCTCCCTGTGTAAAAATCCTATCAGGAATACAATTGAGAGGTATCCCAGAACACACAGATGAGTTATTCAGGGAAGTCAGGGATGAATGGGAAATAGAAAGAGGAAAACACTCTGAATTTCCTCATGTACAGAAGAATTCTTAAAGCATTCTTTACTAGGAGGTCAGAGTTAATTGGATTTCTACACCCACTGAGCTTCCTTCATGGTATGCTTGGTCCCATAGTCCCAGCCTGGAACACTTCATCATCTTCCTAATAACAGCTAGGATTTTCCAGGCAGGCTACAGAAAAGTACTTGTTCAATACCAGTAGTCAATTGCCACACCTTCCTATTACATGCTTGCCAGTCTCCCAATGCAGAGAACTTCTAGAACTCCTGCTTACTCTCTTCCCACAGAAGACAAAGCAGTATATTCCTTCAGAAGCTGTCTTCAACCACCCTTTCTTCTCTATGGGCCTGCATCTTTGAGACAATGGATAAGAGGAGGCGGACCACTTCCTCCATTCATTTGCTCAGCCTGCTAAAATGTCAGATCTGTCTGATCTTGCAGTAGAAGCATTATCCTTTGTTCTGATCAGGTTGCACAAATAGCTGTGCTTGTGTCAATCCCCAGAGCAGAGATTTTTTTCATGACCAATATGATTGCAGCTCAGGCAACACACTGTGTCCTACTAAAAATGTTGCAGCTTGTTTTACCCCAGATGAAGGAATTCTCCTACAAAAATACCGTTCAGTCGTATGCACTAAGGAAGAAGAGAAAACTGTAATGCTGTCACTACACATATCCTAACCACATAAGCCAAAATATTTGTAGCCTCACCAGATGATCCCAGAGTCACAAGAAATGAATGATGGGCCTCGAGGTAAAGAAGTCACAGGGGTACAAGATGGTTATGACTCCCAAGACATCCCACCACTTCTCTGCAGGTTAGGTACTCCCCATGCTGATCAACAATAGTTGCCTTTACAGGTTCTGACAGCATACTTCTTCTCACACAGACAAATTGGGCTGGGTCCAGCCACCCCCACCACTGTGGTGACATACTGTTGCCCAGAATTCACACCTGGACTGCTTGCAAGCCATCTGCAACTGAAAAGACAGAGGTTAGCCACTGCCAGGTTATATGAATACTCAAAGGTATCTGATAAGCAGTTCAGTTTCCCACACTGACAGAAGAATAACAAATCACCACATCTACTAATAAAGTCGTAAGCTCTCAAAAGGTTACAAATCATGGCTTTACTTTTCCCTTCCCCTTGCTCTACCATAATGCACACTACTTACAAAAACAGCTGATACCGCACAGCCTTCCTTTTCCTAGGGTGGAAAATCAAATTAACCCCAAAAGACAGCATATAGGTTCTTCAGAACATCACTCTGTAAGAAAGTACTCATTCTGGTTGGAAGCTGAACTTTATCCAGTACCTCCAAATCTCTTCTATTTTTACTTAAGTATAAAGTATGTATGCTGTGTCATCTCTGATACTAGGTAAAAGTTTAAATTCCCATTTCTGGCTTCTAGCCATAATTTAAAGAGGAAAAAAATTTGTTAATCCACGGTTTGCAATGAAATACCTACCACAGGGGAAAAATCCTCCTGCCTTTAACCAGATCTAATCTAATCTTTCCTCACAGCTATAATATCTCTCTGAGTGCTTCCACTCCCTAACTTTAGCTTCACATGTGGAGCACAGGGAATTACTGATACAAATCTTTTGTACAAGGCCAGTCTGAAAATAAAAATATAAATGGGTCTGATTAACACCTCGTAGTTTGCAATCATAATCAATACAGTTCCATGAAGATACAGACACTTCTAGTAAATACTCTCCAGAATGCAACAGCATTATATGATTTCTGTTTCATAAAGGCTTTGACTTCCCTTCTAATACCCCAGTCTTGCTTTAGCACATATTTTATATTAGAATGTGTTCCAGGAGGCATATGGCAATAGAACTAGGTCAACCATTAACCAAATAAGACGAAGCTGCTCTGCAGAGCACACTCTTCAAAGCTTGCTTAATGAACTAGCTCTTCAGAATGTATCCCTCAGTGAGATTGAATCTAACAGTTCCACGGGATTTTCCTTAAAGCCACAAGGTCACCCAACTTAGGCAGCTTCTGGATGTGACAGGCTCTGAACAGTCGTACCAAAGTGTAAAAGCATCTAGGTCAGATGTTGAGAGCTGAAGAACACTCCACAGTCATACATGGGTCATTGAACACCAGGAACAAGTTTCATTAATTTCTCCATCTCAACTGTGTCAAAGCTCGTCCCATCATAAATCTACTCCCACAATTTCAGCAAATAACACAGGAATTTGTCTTTGTAGAGCTTGGAGGAAAATGATACCATCAGTCTATAGAGTTACCATCACTGCCTTCTTCCATGCTTTCCTTTCAGAGGACAGCAAATCACTTCCCAGATGAAAGTCAACTCCAAATGCTTATAAGGTTTGAAAAAAAAAGGACTGATAATTAAGGCTTGCAAGTCAGTGTCTAACTAAATTCTTCATGTCCTGTTTCCCCCTTGATGTTGTTGAAATAAATACAGGATTTAATGTGATCTGTCAAACCAGGGAGAAAAAAATTCCCAAATAATTGTTGATACCTTCATTCATTCTATCTCAGTATTACCAATTGCTTCCACTAAATATCACATTCCATACTTTTAAAAAACCATAATGCTCAGGCTTGAAATACAAGTCATTCGGACTCTGAGAAGCATCCGGTGCCGAGGAACAAATAGAATTCGTGAGTAACATAGAGGTTAGAAAAAGATTCCAATTCATATTATACTGTTAACAAAGCAGCAGATGACCTGATCAAATTGTTTCTAAACAAATAAAACACAAACACTTGCCAGCACCCTACTTGAAGTCTGCATACAACAACCACTGACATCCATCACACAACTGTTGCAATAACATGATAACTGAACAGCCATGTACCACGAATCAGCATCAACTTCTCAAACTCAAAGTCACCATCAAGCTATGTGACTACATTCAAATCTTGACACTAAGTATATATGGATATTAATAAGTGTTCCAATAACCTCAAAAAAAATGGATACAGCCTGTTATCTCTTTATCATAGTCTTTCTTTTGGACAATATTTCTACAAAACAAACCATTTAGAGATACTGAAGTCATTATTTACCCAAACAAAGTGAACACCAAAAAAACCACAAATCCTCTCTACACCATTGCCAGTGGTAGAATTATGCTTCTTTACCATTTCTAATAGGAAAGTGTGATGTAGACATAATATGTATCGTTTCCTCAGTATCCCTATCTATCCTCGTAACATCAAAAATAAAAAACACAACCATGGCCAACAGACATTCTTCTACTAGTGCTTCCATAACTGAGAACTACTCTATAACTTGATGTTTAGGAGATGGGCACTCAAGTCCATCTTTCTGGTGCTAGATCCTGCTGGTCTACCAAATAATAATTCCAGTTACTAATTATCAGAGATAGGAAATGATGAGGCATCCATGATGACAGAAAAAACAGTCAGTGTGTGTGATCATATGTCCCTGCAGATTGCTTTGTATCTTAAGCGACAGCTCCTTACTGAAACAGGCTAACTCAGTGGAAGCCTGCCAAGCATGCTGTGGTGAGATTATCATCTTAGTAGTTATTTATAATAAACTATCTTCAGCAAGTAGCACCTTTTTTGGTATGAAAAAGTCAAGGACAATGCATTTTCTTTGCAATATAGAGATGTTCTATGAGAAAAGGTGTAGAAAAAATCTAGAAGCATTGTTCTTTTGCATACGAAGAAACACTTCTGACGAAGTTTCTCCAGTGTGTTCTAAAAACTGTTCAACACCACTAGAAAAAACACAAAATTACCAGCTACTAGAAAATAAAACCTGCAAGGGAAGTTACATGGACACAGCATAGAGACCATACCTTGGACAAAGACTCTTGGTTTGCCTGCATCATTAATACTTCTAATGCTGAAACAGCTGCCACAACATGGAATGACCTATGCCACCAAGAAGTTCTGCACTGAAAGATGGTGTTTGAGTTTCACCTAATTCCTCAGTGCCATTTCTTTGGAAGTGCCTTATGCAGAAGTGCTAGACACCCATAGCTTCAACCAAAAAATCTCCTGAATGAGGCCAATGGAGCAAGGAGTACTGTGTAATGATTAAGTTACCGCAGAACAGAACAAACAGTCTCCACACACAAGCCACATTTTATATGCATTCCCTCCTCCCATCTCCAGCCTGCAACTGGGAAAACATACCTGTGGGTTGACTATTCCCACACTACCAATGCAGTTCTTAGGAACATATGAAGAAAGTCATACCTTTGCAGGGCTACCACAGAAGAGCATCGAAGACAAGGATTCATTCAAGGGAAGCTGTAATATTATCCTGTGGAAATCCTGCTGAACAGGCAACAGAAAGCATGAGAGCTCTGATTATGAAGTTCAGCTCTGCCATGCCCATCAGGAAGCAAGCTCTGGTATTCTAGAGCTTCCCAGGCTGCAGCTACAGCACAGTATCTCCAAGTGGTTTTGGAAAACAAACAAACAAAAAACTATCAACAGTAACCCCCACAGAACCCCCCCAAACTTATTGACCAGCCTATGACTGAGCTGACAGAAAATACATCACTAGATTTTTAAGTCTATAGAATGCTTAGCAAGCTTTTTAGAAATTCTTTTTTCTGCAGATTTAGACAGTCATGTAACAGTATTTTGCTCTTTAAAAAGTGGTGTCACAGTTACTTGCCACTAGCTTTAACCAAATAGGAAAAAGAAATTCTAAGAAGACATTCTTGCTAGAAAGAAAGCAGAAACAATTACAATAGCTTTCTACTGTTTCTTAGTAATTACAGAGTTTCAAAGTCTACAAAGTATCACTTGCAGTATTTCATACCTTTCTGCATTTCACAACTGCCCTACAATGTTCTCAAATAGTTACAGCTTTTGAACAAACTGTCTCTGCACTAAAGCCAAAAGGATCTACAATGAAACTTCATCTGAAGCTCAAGACTTTCACATGACTGAACTCTTCTCTTTCTCCAGATCTGCTTAGCCCTTCAGCCTCCCCCCAGCCCCTTTTATAATCCATCAGACATGCTTCTGGAGTGCACTTCACTTATTTAAAAAAAAAATGCAAACAAGTTCAAAAAGAAAAAGAAATGAAACACTGCTGGGCTGAAGTTTTCAGATGACAAAGCAGAAGGTAATAGTTTAATACAAAGTATGAAAGCAGCATAAAAAGACAAGATGCAGAGGAGAAAAATCTATTTAGGCTTCCTGCACTGGCATGAAATGGCTGCTTTCCTTCTTACTGCCAGCTCCCATGCTTCATGTTGACATTACACATCCTGTATTGTAGATCCACCCCCATGCTGATGCTTGCCCAACAGAATTATCTCCTGCGTCACAGCAGTGGTAACAGAACTGCTGGCTCTGCAGATCTGAAAGCACCATTTTAATGCTTAATACATGCAGCAACTGGACACACTACCAGATACTCTGGGTTGGTTTGTGGTGCTCTCAGTACTGTATTACTTGGTCTAACCTTCTGTTAACCAGATGGTCTGTTCTCCCCTTGGGACCAAACCATTAAACTTTATTTTATTAATTTCTACCAAAATGCAGGGACAGTTTACAGCACTTGTGTCTGTTTTATCTCCAACAGAGTTGCTAAGATGAAAATGACCTAAAAATAACTGGAAATGCTGTTTCACACCAACAGAGAACAAGACCTTTTGGAGTAAATATTTAAGTGATCTGCCAGATGAACTACCATAGCAGTATGAACCACATGGATAGCAACTCATATTATGTATACATAGGCAAAAGTACACACTCCTGTCATTGTAAAAGGTCGTAGGTTGCATTTTCTCTGATCCAAAGCACCTCTGTATTGAACATGAAATGACCATGTTGGTATCTATTCAAAGCAATCTTAATATATATTTAAAAATAGGTGTGAAAAAACATGGCTTCCAAAAACACCACAGTTAGTCATAGGACTCCAGAATATATGATCAACATCTACCGGCAGAACAGCAACATGAATGTTCTTCCTAGAACATCCACAAACTCATATGAAATCATATTTCAGGGACAAGCCAGTATTAACTGAAGTCAAAACTGAGTATTTATAACATACAAGCTCCCCTTGTCAAAATACAAAGAATGAGAATGAAAGAAAATATGAATGAAATCAAAAGAATTATCTAATGCATAAGCTCCCGTTGACTCTTGCAAAACAGCTACAACCATGTCCTCACATGCAACCACAAATGAACATCTTATGTATGTAGGTGGTAGTTATTGAAAGCTAAGGGCATCTTCTATTCAAGATATAATTTCCAAACGCCTCCCTAAAAACTCCACAAGAATTAGTCCATGCAGTTAAGGATTTGATCTTCAAATATTTACTCACCAAAGTAGCTGCAATGAAATTCAAAATCAGATCACAGCGACTATTCACATGAATAAGCTTTTACAGTATAAGGGCTTTAGACCCCATCTTCTATTATCTGCCAAATGTACTACAGTAAGGAGAAAATGCAATGGTAGCTGGGTTCTGACCTATTAAAAGCCTTTGTTAATGTTCCTAACAGTATCAGTGAGGATTTCTTAAATAAGAAAGTAAAGCACACATGCCTGCACACAAAACAAAATCCCAGGAAAGTAAGAAGAAACCTGTAAAAGTTGCAGGTTTACTGCCTTCCAAAGAACATAGGAAGCCAATCCATGTAAAAGCTAACCATATTAAATCATTAAAATCTGTTCTTCATGGCAGACTGCTGCATACACATTTGTTTGAGGCAGTCTTCTCAACCTTTTCAACTCCAAATCTCTGCAGTCTGGGGTGTCAGATATGTTTAAATAGGACAGCACTGCTATCAGCCAGCTTCCTACATGTGACTAACTTCTGGTGGGGAAGGACATCACAAACCATCTTCTTCACACCACATAGGCAACTAAAACACTCTTTTGGTCACCCATTATTAAAATTCTTACTTGGACATGAATAACCCTCAAATACGGATGTCAACAGATCACAGGCACTGCCTTCAGCTCATAAGCAGACTGCTTATTTCACCTGTAAAGAGGATTAGATGTCTTCAGCACATCAAGGAAACAAGCACAAAAACAGACTGCGTGGCATTTTAGCTCCATCTATCTTTAAAATTTCCCTAAAGAGCACGATTTTTTTTTATGTCCCATTTAAGTTACTAACTCATCATCATATGACTGGCCTCCACTGCCATGACATACAAAACTTCAGTATATGGTGACAGGCCCCCCAGAAAGTCATTCCACAACCTGAAACATCATCTACCCTTCAAATACGCTAAAAATAGATTCCTCACCCCCCTTGAGGTCTCAGCAGCCCATCTGATATTACAGTACAGTATTAATGAACCTATGTAGACATGAATTCTTAAAATAAATATCTTCAGAGATAAGACCAGAATACCAACAAGCAAATTATATTCCTGCACACCACTGAAGTATCATGAGTGAACCTGTGGAAGCACTGAAGAACCATGGAGGGCAACGAGCATTTCATGTTCGCTTTGCAAGAGTACACCACATGCAACCTTTGGTCAACCTGTCTGTCATCTTGCCAAGCAACTTCTGTCTCAAGGCTTTTGGTCTGAAAGACATTTTATGAGCATGACCTCAGCAATTTTTGTATGGTTCCTTAAGAACACCACACTGAAGATCCTCTATTCCTCCACTGCTCCAGAGTGGAAAGAGAACAGCACATTTGTAGAGGGTGTGGAATGGAAAATTCATTAGAGTATGTTATCACCTCTGTAATCTGATCACTTAAAAATAATTCAGGTTTACTCATTCATGCATCTGGAAGACCCAAATTTATTGACTCACTCTTTGAGCAGCTCCAGTGAGTAATAGTTATGCCCTTGAAGCCAGAGATTTCAGGAAGTCTCACACATGCACAGATAATGTAGCAGAAGAAATCTGCATGCTTTTGAGAAACAACAGCTTCTTCTCAACCTACCAGGGTGTAAATAGACCAGGAACCAGCACCACCGAAGGGTTAAGTCCATGAATACTGCAAGTCCCGGCAAGCTAAGAGCCATCATGCATGCTGATTCACAACATGGCCTTCAGTCATATTTATCTCCAGAAGGCCTGATAAAGTCCTCCTCTGCCCAGGTCCTGGTGCTATCACACACTGGTCTGTTTTACACCACATGCTTGATCACAGAGAAGAGAACTTGACCTCTATACAACCTGACAAAGCTGAAAGGTGATATGCTTTCTCATCACTGCCCTCCCCCAACAAAAATAAAAGGTCATTTAAACCAAAAGGAACTGGTCCACACTGACTTCAAGTTACATAAATGCAACTTTTGGGATGCACTCCTGGCCAGCAACCCAAACCCTTTCTCTTAGGGCTGCAAGCATCAACCATATGAGATGGCAGGAACAATTCAGCAGTCAAGAAGCTAATTAACCAGGCTGAAAGCTGTCTGGCTGCTCTCAATTTTCCATCAGTCACTTGTTAACATTTTTACACTTGTCAAGTTATTTAGCTGAGCATGATAGAAGCACAGTTTCAGAGCCTACCAATGCTGGAGGTTCTATATCCTCCAGCAAGAGCCACCCCAATGTAAACAAGGAAGGGAAAAACTGAAATGCAAGATCAGAGCTTCCAGTCAAATAAGGAGAGAAATCATTCCAAATTTGTTCATATGAAATTTATTTATTTTTCTCACAGTACCACTTGTCACACAACACAGAAAAAAAAACAAGACGACTCCTTACTGCCATTGCCTTCCAAACTTTGCTGCATGACCAACTAAGCTATGTAGATACTGCATATATAGTTAGTCTCCTCTTCTATACTCACCACAAGCAGCAACACACCTGAGAACACATGATCAGTCAGAATGACAGCAATGACATAGAAACAAAGTGGCAGGTAACTCAAGATCCAATCTCTCAAGTGCTTGCAAACAGCAGAGCAGGTGTCCTTCAGTTTCATACACTAGAACCATTCCCAAGAGGAGATTTTAATTTTATCTCTGTGTTGATATGTTTCAATGCATTCAGCCACAAAATCCAGGACCAAGATCTTTATTTCCAATATCCTTGTTAAATCCTAATTCTCCCTATTTTACTGGTTAGATGGATGGATGGTTGAAGGAATTTAAAAAATTAAGAGCAAGATTTCAAGCCTTAGTGTTTGGTCAGAGGCCTAAAACCCATTTATAAAAAGCCACATGTCCACAAATCTATCTGAGTCTGACTGAAACTGCAGAATCCATGTCTGAGTTAAAATAAATACATATCCGGGGGGCCTCTCTTAAGTTCTTTCCAGAAGCAGTTTGCTCAGATAAAGGTGAACACTTGTGCCCAGTTCCCTGTGTCCACCTCAAGACCAGCACTCATGTTTCACATGTTTCACAAGTTTAGCCCTAAATGGAGTGCAGGTAAAGGAAAAAGGAACAGGAAAAGGAAAAGAAAAAAAAAACCAAAAAAAAAACAAAAAGGAAAGGGAAGAGGGAAGAGTAAGTTGTTAAAGAACCATGACCAATGTAAGGCACCTTCACCAATTCCTCTAGAACTTCTGACTTGGGATTTATTTGAGCTGTCAATTTAATCAACAAGAGGGAGGCAGAAAGGAAAGAAACACTTCTTGGAATCATCAGACAGCTGAATTCTTGGACTACAGCAAGGCCTTTATTAATAATCCCTTTTCCAGCTAGACACTAAATTAAAGTCTTCAGCAAAGTCAGCCATTAGAAGGTAAATGCACCACCCTGTAGGTCACACTGATGCTGAACTGAAATCTTCCAGCATATATAGTCTTCCTTTTAGCTACCCCATTTATTTGATAAATAAGGGGAAAACTCAAAATATAGGCTGCTGGGGTGCAGGTTCTCTGTGTCACATTCCCCCATTCTACTCTTTTCTTTGACAGCAATGAGAGGTCTGGGGACAATGTGTGGGAGGAATGTGTTTGCCCATTCCTGTGATAAGTAGCTATTGTATTTTGGAGCTATTTGCATGACAACAGTCCAATCCAGTATGACCCATCTTCTTCTCAAAAGGAATAGTCTGTGATGCCTTCTTTCCACAATCACTGATACCACCCTGAAGCAGCACTGTTTCAACCTTCAGAGCTCCAAGGCAGAAGGAAGAGTTTGCTCATTCGGGCAGTGTAAAGAAGCCCCTATTGTCCTACAAGGCCACGGAAACTGTGACCACATGTACATCAGAAGATTCCATTTTTAGCATCTTTCAAAACAAAGTCTTCTCTTTCACATTATCATGAGCACACTGAATCCTCAGTCTGCCTATATCATTCTCTGCAATGTCTGCTTTGTTTTGTCTCAAAAAATCATTCTCCTGCCTCTACCCCACGCAATTGCTCTATTAGCAGCAAGTTTCCACCACACATAATTATGGCATGCCTTAGCCTACTTTTCTCTTTGCTGAATAGCTCTGCCTATTTTCTACTTATGCTGATGCTACCATTTACTTTTCCTGACACTCTAATCCTTGTATCTGTCGAAGACCTGACTTCCTCCACCACAACAGCAGCTGAGGTTCTCAGGCCCCTTTCCAGAGCTTTTTAATAGCAACAGTAATGCCATCACTGAACATCCCACTTCTTAATCTTCAGGTCAGCATAGAGCCTGTACCTGTAACATGTGCTGCAAATACACCGTTCAGTCCTGCTGACCACCCATTATCTAAATGACTAGCAAGTTATTAACTGCATATTCCTGGCATTGAAAGAAGGAGAAACACAGGCACACAATGCAAGCACTTAGCTTCTTCTCCCAAAGGCATGAATTAACTGTCCAATTTTCTCCATAATCCCAATTAGATTGTTTTATCTTCCACCGTGAAGTAACAAGTGACACACTTTGACAACTGAATTATTAATTAAACTAGTTCAAAACTAACATAAATAGTCCAATGAATTAAGTGTTTTCTCAGAATTATTTGTTCTCAACACAGTGGCCTTGCAATGATAGCTACCCTGATAAGCTCACAGTAAGTCCTTCCTAATCACTCATGACATTGAGGCTATGCTTACAGCTTTTTACGCTGACATTATTAAACATGTATTCTTAAAGACATTGTATTTGAATCCACTCAAGAACAATAACTGAACATCCTAAGACATCTCATTCCATCTTCTTTAAATTACCACATAAATATAAACTCATTGTTTATCTTGAAGGATCTTACAATCTTCTACCCAAAAGCCTTCCTTTAGCCCAACCCAAAAACCTACTGTATTCCCCCTAGACAGCAGCCATGGAGGTCCATAATTGTATCACAAAGACTAAACAAAAACAAAAAGACTTTTAGATCATGGGGAAATAAAAGACCTGTTGATAGGTCTGGGACTAATGTTCTGATAACCAGTGTATCCCAAAAATTACTTTGAAGCAGTCACAACCAGTGATGAGGGAAGGCTCTTTTCCAAATACTGCCTAAAGAAACGTTCCTTCAAGTAGTGATTAGGCAAGGATATTTTGAGTTACTGCTGTAATACATGCTGCCTCAAGCTGAAAAAAGCAACCATACCAAGATCTTCAACTCCTGAAGAGCTGAAAAGAACACAGAAAAAACAAATTTTACACAAGACTGCATGTTTCAAATATAAGACACCAGAAATAAAGACTCTCCCCATCTCAAACCCTGTCTGCCAAACCCCTTCAGAGTTGTGTTTGTATGGCAACATCTGGCACAGCTTCGTAAATGTTGAGAGATAAGGGGCAGACTTTAGATCTTTGGTAGTGTTTTTAAAGTTAAAAGAACAAAAATGGAACAAAACCCAAAACAATGTCTTGTGACTTTTTATTTACCTATGTGTTCAACTTCCCAAGCACAAGCTGAAAGTAGAAGAATACTTCCAAAACTCAGGACAGAAATGAACAGTACATTCCATTAAATCTGCTCTCCCCATTTGGAAACTTCTACTAAAGCCTTTTCACTACAACCAACAAGATAATTATCATAAGTTGAGTTATCTGCCTTCCTCCCCCCTTTTCTTCTTTCAGCACTGGCATACAAACCATGCTATTTTAACTTCTTTCCTGTTCTCCCAGTTCTTCTGGAACATTTTATTTTCAACAGTCAACTCATTTGGAGAAGTGCCATGCTGAAGTTCAACCGTTTACAATGTTAACTGTGTCTCTGCCAGCAGCTGAAGATTTGCATCACATCACCTTCTCCAGCACCTCTTGATTAAACAATTTGAGTTCCTCTCTCTGAGAGGTTAGCAGATGTTTAAGCAGCCTTCATTCTCATCATGCTCCTTTTTTTTTTTCCTTCCACATTATTCTCTCTCTGAACAGTAAGGTGGCATTTCTCATCCTCTCCTCAATTAACACTTCACAGACCTCCTGTTCTCCTCCTTATAGGTCCATATAATATTTCACCACTACCTGAAAGATTTCCATTAAACAAACCCTTTCAGACAAATTGCTTCATTACTCGGTACTCTAGGATAAAGCAACTGTTTAAAAAGCAAACAAGCATTTAGACTGATGAATTTTTAACATTTTTACTAAAGCCAGCAATTAGAAGTTCATACTTCATCACATCTTGATCAAGTATGCAAGTTAAGCAAATCATAGAGTTCTGGCACTAGCACCAGACCATTTTCATCCAGAACAAGTTCACAAAATACATATTACAGGTATTTCTCTACTTTGAAATTAAATAAAGAGATCATTTACATTATTTTTCTACTACAGTGGATTGGAGGTGTAACAAAGGATAAGGAAACAAAATATGTGAAAAGACAAAGACATATTGGCCTTTGTACACCTTTCCTGATCTGTCAAAACAGGATCTCCTTCCTCTACCAGTATGCTTCTTCAAATCACTCTTTCCAGTGTTTCACTGGGGGTTTCTGGCTATTACAGATTTTGTTCCTAATTTTGCTTAGTGATAGCTTCATAACTGGGCAATATTAGTTAATGAACATTACACAGCTATTCACCAGTTTCACACTTTTAAGTCCTTTTTCTGTGGTTTCTTACTACAAAGCAGTGTTCTGCTCAATTTAAGAAATTATCCACAACACCACACAGAGAAAGCATTACAGCAAACTGGAGCAATCTCAATTTATATTGCAACTCTACACATGTTGTTTGGAATAATAGAAAAATTCAAAAGGAAAAACTCATTTACACTTGTTTCTGGGAGCTCTAAATTTCAAGAGACATCTCTGGACTTTTCGGAAGTAACGTTCCTCAACTCTAAGTTGTACTATTATAAGACTTCAGTTCTTCCTAATTCCTTTTTAAGGCTAAAATTAAACTTGTTCATTCCTTGGGGCCCAGAGTAACATCTACCAGATGTTCAGACATCTATGTTGAGCACAGTTCTTCTCCAATACTTATCTACTTATTAACTCTCTTCTCAATCACTCATGTCTTCATAAAAGTCAATCCTCCTTTAAGTCAAAGTTCACAACACTAAAGAATTTCTTATATACTTTACTGAATTGAAATTATAACTTATTTTCCACTTCTATTTGCAGTTGTTCTACTTTCCATTTCCAGCATCCGATTATGTACTCACATTCTTCAGAGTCTGAGCATACACAGCATATTTGTATGTAACAAAACAATTTTTATTGTAACAAAATAATTTTTAAAAATTATAGCACGAAATTCTACACATGACATTTAAAATTTCTCAACAATGTAATACATTATGAACCTAGTAAAAATGTATAAAGAAATCAAATCATAGTTTAAACATTTTTAAAACAGTTGTCCATAGGCTATGTCTAATGGAGTTGAGAAAAGTGATTAAATAAAGTTTATGTACTAAAGAATAAGCTATGAATGCAGTTTCTGTTAGAGCTTGCACCATGAAAAAGTTCTGAATGCCCACAAACCAAAAGCAAATCCAAATTAAGAAATCTGTGCCTGACTACAAAAAACATTCAAGTCACCATCATTTCATGAACTACAATTATCTTTCTAGAGCTCCTTTAAAACTCACTGTCTTGGGCTTTGGGACTTTTTTAAGATTTATTTTGTTTCGGTATTAAAAATAAAAGAAGTCCCTCAGCTAATATTTTAACAGCATGGTGAACTTGAGTCTGACTGAGCAAACATCATTAACATCATTAACAAGAATATCATTCTCTAAAGGGATTTCAGTCTCATAGTTAAGAAACCCCCCATAGAAATGACATCACTTCCACTCCAACTCAAACTATTGCAATGACGTTTGGTTTTCTAGAGTGTCTGTCATCCCAGGACAGGGGTAAGAGGCACTCCCATAAAGATCCTCAGCTTAAATCTCAATTCCTTCTTGGACTGCACATGCCACATTCAAGAGCAACGTATCTGGTAAGGCACACTGTATTGCAAGCACTGAGTTGGCCTCTCAGAAGTAAGGGGAGATTCACAATTCTGAACTATGAAATACAAGCAGATACCTAAGAAGACTGCATACAGTCTTCTTATGCAGGGGATGGGTATTTAGGATCTGATCCAAACAAGCAAAGGTCAGTGGGGACTTTTTCAGTTTCTTCAGTGGCTGTTGATTTAGACCTGTGCAGGGATTGCAAAGGGCATCAAAGAACATCACCACAGGGAAAAAAAGAACAACAAAAGAACAACAGCAAAACAAAACAAACAACAGTTAATCTCCCTCTTTTCTTTGTCAAAATGTAAGATTAAAATTACCTGAAATGGTATGTTCCATGGCCCACTTCTGAATGATGGAGACAACCACAATATCTCAGTAATTTGGGTGACACATCAGCAAACAGAACTTTAAAAATGCACAGTTCATAATGCAATATCCTTCCCAAGTATATTAGGTTACGTACTAAGCAATATCTTTGATAGCAAAACTAAAAACAAGGGCACTGATTATAACCTTGCAGCAGCTGGATCTCAAGTTCATCACTAGTCACTGCAATCTTCAAATTTTTCTATTCTTTGTGCTCATTTGGGAGCGTGTTCTGATACAGATTCACTGGTCTTGTATCCTGTCATCTACACCTCCCGTATGTAACATAGTCCTTCTTAAACTCTTCAGAGTAAACCCATGTATGAACATTACTGATACTCTTCCATGGAGCTGTGCCTTCAAGCTCAGTATCACTGCACTCGGGTATCCTACTCATCCATTGCTGCATGTAGTTAGAATTTTTTGAGGAACTACATCTACCGTGCAATTAATGTGCAAATTTAGGTTGGTAGGAAAAGAGTGAGGCATGTTTGAGTCTACTCAAAATTACTTCAGATTGAAAGGTGGGTTTACAAAAAGGACACAAATTCCTGTTCAACTGCTATCTCACTTTAAAGATCTTAGGTTTCCATAATGACATTAAAATCATAAAAAAAATGTTGTCATAAATTTTCAGAAAAAAATATTTTAAGACACCAAAAGGAGAGCTGTGGAAATTGTTTTGTTATTTCCAAGAGAAACTGTGTATGTTATGATGCTCTGAGGAACCTACTAAAAGCTTGTTAGCACCACTTTAATGCAACCTAGTGAATGGGGAGAAATATTCCATCTTAATTTAAAATACATCCAAAAGAAGGAAAGCTCTTGAAAATTAGATGTTAAAAATCCCAAAAATCAGGCATCACCACCATCACCTAGAAAAAAAACGACATTTCATGATGTTCTCTGAAGAACCTCAGCAGCCTCAAGCTGCGTGTACTTACCTCCAAATACTTTAAAAAAATCTATAAATATATGCATATACACACTATTTCTTTGGTCAACTGATCAACCTCCTAAATTCTGTGGTCTTTAACTGAAGGAAAATAACTAGAAAGGTGACCTCTGCATGAAAGCGTAAGAGCAAAAAAGCCTGAGGATGTGTTTCTCTGTATGAAGGAGAATCTGAGCAATTTCCTCCAATCCTCATTTCCTGATAGCATGAAGTCAGAGAGAAGACCCATCACAATGTTGTACTTAGAAAAAAATGAAGAAACCTTAGGGGAAAACATCATGATTAAGCCAGCAAAGCCTCAAAACATGGAGAGACATCCACGATGTTAGGAGCACTTCCCATCTCAGCTTTGTCTACTCTCTCTCTCCTCCATTTTCTGGTGGAGCTAGAGAACATGACATGGCTTACCTGACTCACATCACAGCTCTCTGCCAAGCTAGTCACTTCCTCTTAGACATGCAAGCAGCTTCATGAGACAAACAGACCCTCACAGACACACACACAAAAGCAGCAGCAGAAAGCACTCAAACTTGAAGGTCTTTCTCCCTTCCATACACCAGAAAAACGAATGAAACTTTTTCTTTTTCTCCCCTAAAAGAGTGAGGTGAAGAGGGGAGAAATCATATCAGATCACAACTACATGAAGCTCCAGAAGGATCTCCCTCTGTAGAGAATAGAAACCACAATGCTAAGAGGAGCGAGGTGGGGGGAGAAGGCTACTCCAGAAGACATAAAGAGCCTGTAGACTGTGTGTGTGCATGTGTGCGAGAGCGAAGAGAAGCTTTGTGTTGTGGAGCCTGGACTGGAACCAAAGCAGACAGCTTGCAAATGGAGGACAGGGAGATAAAGAAAGGGAAAGAGGGGGAGAGATAGGGAGAAAGCTGCTCCGGGTGGTTGAGAAAGGGGCAGGGGAGAAAGCACCTTCTCCCTTGCCTGGTTTAAAGGTAGGGACATCGGGGAACTGAGCAAGAAGAAGTGGGCTCCTTCCCCTTCCTTTCTTCCCTTCTCGCTCTCTTTCTCTCAAGTGAGAGCACAAGCGTGTGTAATGGCTCCTGCTCTCCAGCTGAACGCTGTCCTCCTCCAAGCAACCTCCTGCGGGCACCACCAGCCCCCCATCCCCGACACCGCCGGGGACCCCCGCATCCCAACTCCAGGAGAGCCGCGGTGGGGGCACCACCACCGGGGTGAAGGACCAGCCTCGCCAGCGGTGAGGAGAAGGGCAGCGAGAGGGTCGAGGAGAAAGAGAAGGAGAAGAAAAGGGGGGGAGAGAGAGGGAGAAAGAAGGAAAGAAAGAAGGAAAGAAGGAAAGAAGGAAAGAAGGAAGGAAAGAAGGAAAGAGGGAAAGAAGGAAGGAAAGAAGGAAAGAAGGAAAGAAAGAAAAGAAAAGAG